>PVJO010011453.1:18380-59294 GCA_004026905.1 Hystrix cristata | reverse complement strand
ATAAGTTTTCTTTTAGCTCCTACTATAAAGCAGTATTGATGGAGTCACAGTATTGATAGAGCCATATAAAATTAACTTCAGGCACTATAAACTCCAAAAAGATTTCCATTATAGCCAGCCAAGGACTTCTTTGTCCTCAGGTTTTGCCAAGCATATGGATTTAATGAGTGATGCATAATTTTCTATATGCTGAATTTTATATGTTCTGTGATTAGCAAAAAGAATATGTATATTCACTGACAATTTCACTGTTCACAATTAATGAATTCACAATTCATTATTTTCTCAGAGGAACAATTTACTCTTTCAAGGAAAATAGAAATATTCCTTATAGACAATGATATTGTCACTTGATAAATTTTTCAGCTGAAATTTTCAAAAGAGACAATTCAGAGACAAACTTATTATACATATAAATATACATGAATAATGTCACATAATAATATGTTGATAGTTACACATATACATATATGTAGTCTAGACATCAGTATATTTATTCAGAATAATGAGTTTAAATAAATCCCATAAAGAATTATGTTCAAATCATGACACTTAGTCTCCAACTGTTACTTTTTCTTCCATAGCATTAACCAATGACAATCCAAAAACGTTTTTAAAAATTCTGTTGATGAGCACAGCACCTTTCTGAATTTATTTTTACTAGAATATTCAGATAAACCCATTCAGTTCCATGTTTATAAAGCAAGAATTTATTTTATAAAGAATCCTCCTTCCACGCTTAAATTTTCAACTTATTGAGAAAAAAGTTCACGATAAGGAAAATGACAGTCCAAATTACCACTTTGATAATAAATTAAGGTAATCTTTGTGTAAAGGTGTAATTCCTTTGTATAGGTGTATTTCCCAGTACTGAACATCTGAATTAAACATGCTTAATAAGCAAGGTTAGAAAACACTGTCTTTCCTTGGTGAATGATCAGCAAAATTAAAGAATATTTTTTTCTCTTGTGAGTCCCATTTCCAAAAAGGAAAAAAAGGAAAGAACTATGCTACATTCAGGTATGAGCTAATGACCAATTTAGGATGTAGGAAAACCTTCTCTACCTAGTGACATCTAAAATTTCCCTATGTCCCAGGATCTGCTTAGCCGCATGGTGGAAAATGTTTGACACCATATCTTCATCCTAACATATTGAAATAGAAATGGAAAGCAAGAAATTTCAAATTTATGATCCAGAATTTATATATGTCATTTTTTCACCTGTCTTTTTGTTACAGATTATTCACATTGCTGGGTGGAGTTTTTGGTTTATTTCATGAGAATTAATGAATAGAATTTACTTCTGTGTACATTTTTAATTTAGGATTTAGTCTATTTACTATTTGTCTATGTTTTATTTTGATCACATGAAAGATTTTTATATAAAAGCACACTTGTTTTAATCTTCAAAGGTACAAAGCCCATATTTCAAGTTCAGGTGGCAAAAGATACCACATTTCTTGAACCTATTACATGGGTGATCATCATTTAACACGTAGTGAGGATTTGGATATGCAAGAATGTCCTAATAATGGCACCAAAAACTCTCTAATTTCAGAGAATCAGAGTTGGGAGAGAGAGTTTGATCATGAAGGATACATGCAATTCTATTCTACAAATAATAAGAAATTATAAATGAGATAATTTTAATGTCTAAGATACCAAACACTCTATACTATTCCTTTCCAGTCTGAAGCTTCCAGTCAAATCAGACCAATTCATTTGAATAACTACCCATGAAGAAATGAACTCATAAGAAAGTTTGTTTCTCAGAAGTCTGACTTTCCTAAGGCTCACCTACATCTCCATCTCTGTTTTTGACAAATTCATACCTTATAAAAATCAATGGCAAAACAAACTAAAGAAATCATGCAAATGCATGGAAATTAAACAATGCACTCTTGAATAATCAGTGGGTCACAGAAGAAATTAAGGAAAAAATAAGATAGTTCCTGGAATTAATAATGCCTGGACACTATACCAGAACTTATGGACCACAATGAAAGTAGTTCTAAAAGGGAAATTTATGGCAGTGAACATTGACATCAGAAAAACAGAGTGAGTCCAAATAAATAAACTAATGATGCTATCTAAATTCCTAGAAAATCAAGAACAATCCAATTCAAAGCTAGTACAAGTAAGAAAATTATAAAGAACAAAGCAGAAATCTATTAAATTGAGACAAAAATAACAATTCAGAGATCAATGAATTGAAGAGCTGGTTCTTTGAAAGAATAAACAAAATAGAAAAGCCTTTAGATGAATTTACCAGAAAAGGAAAGAAAAGACCTGAACCAATTCAATTAGAAATGAAAAAGGTGAAATCACAAAAGACACTGCGGAAACCTGTAAGATTATTAGCAACTACCTCACAAAACACCAAAATATTGGAAAATTCAGAAGAAGCTGATAGATTCCTAAATACATGTGAATCACCAAAACTAACCAAGAAGATATGAAAACTCTGAACAATCCAGTAACAGCCAGTAAAACTGAAGCAGCAATAAAAAATTCTACCAAATAAGAAAAGTCCTGTCCTAATGGATTCACTTCTGAATTCTACAAGAACTACAGGTAAGATCTCTGACCAATACTCCTCAAACTCTTTAATGACATCAAATGGGAATGAATATTCCCAAAGTTATTCCTGGAAATCAGCAATATCCTGATTCCAAAAGCCTATAAATCAATAAATGTAAAACATCACATGAACAGAAACAAGGACAAAAATCACATAATCACCTCAATGAAGAAAATATGCTTGACAAAATCCAACACCTATTCATAATAAAAACCCTGAAGAAAACAGGCATAGAAGGACATTATCTCAATCTGATAGAAAGAAATTTATGACAAACCTACTGTCAACATCATATTAAATGGGGAAAAACTGAAAGCTTTCCCTATAATATCAGAGTAGACAAGGATGTACACGATCACCATTCTTTTTCAACATAATCCTTGAAACATTAGTCAGAGCAATAAGGAAAGAGAAAGAAATAAAAGGGTACATATAGGAAAGGAAGAAGTCAAGTTAACATCATTTGCAGATGGCATGATCCTCTGTATAGAACACTCAAAAAATTTGCACCATAAGACTCCCATAAGAATTATTAACACCATAAGAATTATTAACAATCAAATTAAGCAATATAACAAGATACAAAATGAACACACAAAAATCAGTCACATTTCTTTACATCAACAATGAACTCACTTAGAAAGTAAAACAATCCACTCACAATAGCATCAAGAAAAATTAAATACATAAGCATTGACCCAATGAAGAAAGAGAAAAAACCTCTGCAGTGAAAACTACCATTCTCTGAAAAAGATCAAAGAGGATATCAGAATATGGAAAAATATCCCCTGTTCCTGGACAGGCAGCAGCAATATAGTCAATGGCCATACTTCCAAAACTGATACACAGGTTTAATGCAATTCCAATCAAAATACCAATAGCGTTCCTCATTGAACTAAAGAAAACAATTCTAAAATTCATACGGAACCAGAAGAGACCTAGAATAGCAAAAGCAATCCTGGGTAACAAAAACAAAGCAGGATGCATCTTGAGACCATACTCTTAAGTCAAATAAATAGGACACACATGTTTAAATACCGCATAGTTTCTCTGGTGTGAGAAACTGAAGTGTAAATAAAGACTAAAATGTATTACACTGGGAAAGGGAAGAAAATGTCCAAATGGGAAAGGGAACAAGGGAGGGGGAAAGGAACAGAGGGACAAGAGAAATAAGAAATGGAAGGAAAAAAAATGGAAACAAAGCGTTTGTAAATAGGGAGGGAGGAGGGGGTGAGGGGAGGGGAATGGGGAAAAAAAGAAGCAACAAGATATATCACGTACAGGTGCAAATCCCCTATGATGAATGTTATCACTATGTACATCTAAAATGTATCATTAAAATAAAATTTTAAAAAAAATTAAAAAATAAAAGAAAAAAAGGCAAGAGACAACACAATCTGGATTTTTGAACTTATGTTACAATGCTACAGTTAAAAAAAAAAAACCTGATACTGGAACAAAAACATACATGTGGCTCAGTGTAATGGAATAGAGGATACAGAAATAACCCTAGGCACATTCAGCTATTTAATCTTTGACAAAAGGTCAGAAAACATACACTGGAGGAAACACAACCTGTTAATAAATTATGCTGGGAAAATTGGCTATCTACATGCAGACAATCGAGCCTAGACACGAATGTTTCACTGTGTACTAAACTAACATCGAATTGGTTAAAAGATCTAAATGTTAAAACAATCTACTGGAAGGTAAAAGTCTTGAAGACATAAGCATAGGCAAGGACTTTCTGAACAGAACCCCAATATGGCACAAGAAATGGCACCAATAATCAACAAATCAGATCATATACAATTAAAAAGCTCCTGCACAACAAAGGAAACAACCAACAGAGTGAAGATACAATCTACACAATCAGAAAAAATATTTGCAGGCTATTCCTCAGAGGACTAATATGAATACATAAGCAACTCAGAAAAATTAGGCCCCCCAAAATAAAAGACCACATCAAAAATGGCCAACTGAAATGAATAGACACTTCCCAGAAGTACAAACGGTCAATAAATACATTTAAAATGTTCAACATAGGTGACTATTAGAGAAATGTAAAGTAAACCAACACTGAGATTGCATCTCACTCGAGAAAGAAGTGCTAGTATTAAAAAATCAAATAATAACAAATGCTGGAGAGGCTGCAGGAGAAAAGGAACCCTTCTACACTGTTGGTTCAAATGTAAACTAATATAAAGTCTATGAAAAACAATTTAGAGTGTCCCCAAAAAGTTAACCTGGAAATTCCACTTAACCAAGCTATTTCACTTCTAGGTATCTTCCAGAAACCATTAAACACATTGCATTCCAGTAATACATGCATAACCATGTTTATAGCTGCACAGTTCATATTATCTAAATCTTGGAAGCTGCCTATATTTTCATCAACAGATAAATGGATAAAGAAAATGTAGTGTCTATACACAATGAGTACTATACTATTGCATCATAAAGAAGAATCATTTGTAGGAAAATGGAGGCATCTTGATGCCATAATGTTAAGTGAAATGAATCAGATGCACAAACTTAAGAATCCCAGTGGTTTCTCTTATATGAGAAACTCAAAATACAAATAAAGTTCAAAATAAAAGATGGATAACTGGAAGTAAAGAGGTAGATCTTTTTAAAATTGGAAAGGCATCAAAAGAAGGCAGGAGGCAGGAGAGGTGAGGTATGGCACATTTTGTGTGCATGTGCAAAATCCCCACAAAGAATTTACTCATTACATACTGCAAATGTAGTAGTAAAAATAAAAACTGAAGAAAAAAACAAAAAAAAAGCAAAAAACAATATTTAGTTCATTTTTCAAATTAAAAATAAAAGCCATTGCCATGTGCTCCTTAATGAAGTTATTGAAATAGTACTATCTGAGTGAGAGCCAGTGCAATTTTACTTAAGTGTCCTGAAAGGAGTTTGTCCTTTGTTTCCTTATTTTGGGGGCTTTGGGGAGACTTTAATTATACCTTCTCAGTTCTCTTGGCTTATGCAAAGGAATCTCATAAACCGTGTGAAAATTATGAACAAGTTCTATAAAATGTTATTTAAGATATATAAAATCTGAAAAATATTAAAGGAACTTTATTCTTTGGCTTTCATGCCTTTAAAATACTGGTTTTGTTCAAAAACACTTTTCTCAAAATTGTTGTTGTAGTATACTGTGGTTGAAATCAAACCTAAGTCCTAGCTCATCAGGGGTACCTTCATTTAAATATATTATAAAAATATGCCAAAATGATATAGCCAAGTTTCATAAACACTGACTATAATATTTTTGTGAAGGTGAATGTGAAACTTTATTTCTTGCCTTCTGTCTTCTCCACTTACAACACACTATATTTTCAAAGTGAAATGGCTTGATTTGAATTGCAAATGTTATCACATATATAGTTTCATTCTCTTCTATGTGGATGAGTGACACTGGTATATAAGAGTTAACAAACCTTATCCAGTCTTAAATACATTTCTGGTATTGAAAGCTAACAGAGCTGAAAGTTGAATGGGAGAAAGCTCAGCTCCTGTATTCATTCTTTTATTTGTGTCCTGAAAGGGCCTTATGAAGAGAACCTGATAGAAATGTCATGGCACTGCTAAATAGATGGAAGTGCAAGGTAGGAAAATAAAAGATGGGCTTTGCTGTTGCTTTTGTTATTTTATATGCAATGGATAGTGCTTTCAACATGAGGGCCTGGGGCTATGCGTGTCCTTTAATTCCTTGGACCCTGAAAAGAAGTGAGTCCATCCCTCAGTGATCTGCTGAAAGAAGCCTTTAAAGAAACTCCATGTTCCAAGAACACTGGTCCCTTGTGTTGATGACAGTAATATCAGCGCACACAGGAATATCTACCACCCACAGGAGCACCAGTCTGAGGAGACCACGGGCATGACTGCACTGACACATACACTCTGTAATGTGTTCTGCTTGGTTTCACTGGAATATCAGGCTCAGTCTTTAAAGTATGTATCAACCATAGTGATAATCTGGGTGTCACAGGAGATCATAGCTACATTGCTAACATATGACAATCAAATAAAGCAAAATATCACAACCTTCTGAGCAAAATGAGCAATTTGTTTTTATCTGATACAACAAAAGTAGTGCAGAAAAGAAAGCCCTTTGAAGAAATATTCGATACCCTCACCCATTTCATTTCTAATTTTCTACTTTGAAGAGATTGGTTAACTTTCAGGCCTTAATTGCCTTTCTTGTTAAATAAGGAAACCAATATGGACTATATTGAGTCATCCTGAAGATTAACTGAGATAACACAGGCAACGTGCCAGTGTATACTAACCTCACAGTAGGAGTTAGTTTTTCTCTTCATTGAAATTAATTTGGCTTTCATGTGGATGGTGCCATTACTAAGAGTTTTTTTTTTTTTTTCAATTGATGACAATTACAGGAGCTTATTCTGGTTCTGCCACTTAGAATAATTAAAGATGATTAATCCTTTATTTTTCCAGAATATTAAAAATTAATGATCAATTGAAAATAAAGATCCAGGACTCATCATTTAGGCAGAATAAATAGATGTATCTTGTACTTTATCCTTTAATTAGTGAAGCCTTAATGGGCAGAATAGCATAACATATATTTGTGCTACAATATAATAATATCTAAGAATACAGCATTCTTTTGCCTAATACTGTAATACTGCCATTGATAACAGAATGACAAAAGAGTTAAGATTGAGAGAATGGAAGATCTGGGGATTTAACCTAAAGTTAAGTAAGAGAAGAAATAATGTGTTACCTATATAGTTTAAGTGAGCTAGTACCTGTCCCTTGTGTTCCTGAGAAAATTCCCAGATTATATTTGAAATTCTCACGATATTATTAATATGTGCTGCTTTTAGAAAAACAGTGAGAAAAAATGGAAAATGTAAATAAAGCTGCTGTAAATAAGGAGGGGAAGAGAAGTTGAAGAGAGGGGTGGAGAAGAGGGAAAGAAAACCAAAATATATCATGTACAGGTCTAAATTAACTATGATGAAGGCAATCATTATGAATATCTAAAATGTACCAATAAATCTTCTTGGTTCAATTTTAAAAAGCAGTAATATTACCATTACTAGAAAAATTTTTTTTATTATTAGGCTGATTTTGAATAAACTTTCTAAAATGATTAAAAATCTTGATGTGATATAATAAAATACTGATAAAATCAACTACATAATGAACAAAACTGTGTTATGGAAAACACCATGAACAAAAGAAAAAGGAAAATGAAAGACTAGAAAAACTATTCCCAACATATATCACAGGTAAAAGGTTAATGGAAAAGGTCCATTAAAATGAAGATGAAAGACCAAATCCCCAATAGATTAAAATGACAGAGTAAAGAACAGAATATCAAAAAAGTTATAAAAAATTTTATAGACATTAAAAGATGCTCAGTTTTACTCTGCAAATAAGTGCAAATTGAAAACATTTCACGGTACCACTATTCACCTACGAAATTAGCAAAAATTCAAATGCCCGATGCCACCATATGATGGCAAGTTGCAAGGAAACAGGCACATTTCAGAGTGACAAGGGATATAATCCCATTCCTGTTGTTCAACTGAAGATACAACTAGGAACTTATCCTAAAGATACAGCTCCACAAATATGAAATACCATGTGAATAAATTAATTCACCAAGGCACTATTTTTCTTAATAAAATATTGGAAACAAATTGACATGGTGTATTTCTATGGAAGGATAAACAAACAAGCATACATAAATTCTGTAAACTGCTATGGAATACATTTTAAAATATATTATCTGGTGAACAAAAATAATGTTAAAATAATACCTCATCCTCCACCATTTTTAAGGAAAGATAGCAAGACTATATAGTATATGCACTTTATTTTTGTGGAAAGATTCCTAGGCAAAATAAATCAAGATAATAACAATCATTACCCAGAGAGAATGGGAGGAAATATTTAATGGGATAACAGTGACACTGAGAACCTGCTGAGTAAAACATTTTACATTATAATGACTTGTGAAACATGTTAAACTGATTATAAAGGATCAAATAGTCAACCTCAAATTGTATCTAAACAAAAACAAGTAAACTTAAATTTATTTCAGATTTGAAATAACATCTACAAGAACATAAGTGAATTCAAGTAACTTTTACACGGCATACTCTGAATATAGACATTTAATAACAAACATTCTAAAGATAAAAATAAGCACAAAGGGATTATTAGCAGCATTTTTGAAATTGTGATAGAAATGTATTTCATCTAAACTATTTTAGGTGTAACATAAAATAGAGTACAGATGCAAATATATTGATGTCAGGAACCAAGGGACACAGGTCAGAAGGAAATACAGATAAGTAATTTAAAAAGTGAAGAAGAAACTTGTGGAATAGCATGTGAGTGTGTGTGTGTTCGTGTGTGTGTCCTACATTTTCCCCTGGAAGTGCCTGGTAGCAATGACACTCCATAAGCGATATACATATGGAGGATCCAGATCTGGATTTTTATGTATCATTACCCATTTAAGAGAACTAAGGGTCCTTTAAGAAATTGACATTTTTTAAAACTGTATTTTAATGGTACATTTTAGATGTACATAGTTATAACATTCATCATAGGGGATTTGTACCTGTACATGATATAACTTGTTGCTTCTTTTTTTCCCCTTTAAACTAGTAATTTAGTAGTTAGAATCTATCAGGATTAATTTGTATTTAAGGTACACATTTTAAGTTGCATGACCTTTGACAAGTATGATATACCTATGCCACGATCTCCTCCATTATAAAAATGAGAATCATGTTATAACTAATACTTTTGTATTATTTGCCAAGCACTTTTCTCAGATAATTCTATTGTATATTGGCTTTTTAATATGAAAGTTAGTAACATGAAATGCAGAAATGACAAGTTTAAAAATGATATATTGATTTATATATTTAAATATATTTTAAATATAATTTAAAGTATAAAATACATGCAAGAAAATATGCTTATTTCTTTGCACTTTAAATAGATGCTACAAATAAAAATTTTATTAATGCCACAGAAGACAAATAGCAAAGAAAATTAATGTAACTTTATGCAAAATAAAAATAGCTTAAGAATGTATGGAGGGAAGATTTAACTCTCTTAAAATCAGAGAAAAACAGTTAAAAATTAGTTATCATAGATTAGTTGAAAATCAGTTATCCATAGATTAGATTCCCTAGATATTGAATAATGGTTTTAAAAGAGTTAAAATAGTCTTATTTTAAAAAATAAAGTTAAAATTTATCAAATTATTTCACAAGTTTTAAAAATTTCATCTATTCTATTACTTTATACTTTCCCATAATTTTGGCCTAATACATTATGATAATATACTTATGAATAATTACTTCAAAAAAAATATCATCTAGTTTGAGTTTTTCTTCTTAATTTGTGTTCTAGTGTCCATTTGAAGCAATGTTGCTGAATAAAAACTCAAAGTCAGTCATACTGTTATTCTTCTTCCCCAGTATGTAAATATATAGTAAGAATAATAATCCTGTAAAGAATGATATTTAGGTAGAAAGTTTTAGTTTTTGTTTTATTAATATGTCTCTAATTACAAACTTTTGTAATTTACTTTCAATTTAGAATCCATTTAAATACTGAACACATATTATGATTAGTTGTTTTACAATTTCCCAGGCTTAGGAAATTTTGGATAAAACCTTTTTGCAAAACACATGAACAGCATCCAACTGATGCTTTCAATGCACCATAGAAATAAAATTAGTCCTCGAGGGTTTCTGTAAAAACAGATAGAATGCAATGGAGAAGAGGACTCTCCAGGAAGAGCTATCCAAGTTTGTGATTAGCCTGCAGGTAATCAGACGTTGCCAGACAGAATATTCAGTTTCCTTTGCATACTGTTGGTTTTAATAATAGAGCACTTTTAACTAGGTAGTCATATAGTGATACAACTTAAATAAATCTTTCTTATACCACCATTAGTTTTGAATAGCTCCATATTCTATCCCTACATCTCCTGAGCAAACACAACATTTACATTGTTAATATGTTATTACTCATTGGAGGGGAAGGAAAATAAAAAGAATCAAGATATATTAAGTAGATGTACCTACTCTCTAAAATGAATGTAAATATTATGTACTGCAAACATGTACTTCTAAAAATATCTTTGTAAAAAAGCATGTAATGTATGGTATATATTGTATGTACTAAGTGATCATTAAATACAGATACTTATTATTTATTATTAAAGATGTATTTGTGTTTAAGGTACTGAATAAAGAAGCATAAATAGAATCTTTAAGGCACAATCTTTAAGCATGATTTGTGGGGAAAATAAAGATGAAATGTGAGACTTCTAAAGCAGAAATTGGGAAATTAAAAGGTAAGATGATGTAAATATTTCAAGCTTTGTGTCTCATATGATATTTATTGAAACCTCTTAACTCTCCTATTATTATAGCATGAAGGCAACCTTAGCAAATATTTAAATAAGAGTGTGTGCCAACAAAGCTCATAAAACAAAACTAAAAACCAACAAAAACCAAAACAAAACAAAAATACAGGCAGCAGCCCAGAGTTTGCCAGTAGACTATAGCTTGGCATCTCTGGTTTTTTTGTTTTGTTTTGTTTTGTTTTGTTTTACCAAGAATATGTATTGGTACATTGTATACACAATGATCACATTTATCATGGTTATTTTGCACCTGTACATAATGTGTCTTGGTTCTCCCCCTTCCCCACCCCTCCCTTCCATTATCCCCTTTCTTTATTTACAGCAGGTTTATTTACATTTTTCTGTTTTTTTCCCTTTTCTCTCTCTCCCTTTTCCCTTCCTTCTTTTCCCCCTTTTCCCTTTCTAGTTCTCCTCTCTTTTGAATATTATCTTTCTTTTACCTAATATCTATTCTACCTCTTTACTTTTACGTACACTTATGGTTTCTCATATCAGAGAAACAATTTGATGCATACTCATGAGTGACTAATTTGGCATCTTTTTTCCTTAAAGAAGAAAAAAACCAGCGAAATCTTCATACTAATTCCTCATTTTACCTGTACTAACTCATCCTTTTTTGGAAAGACTATCCTTCTAAATCTCATCGTTACATGACCAATTATCAAAAGTACTAGGGGCTTTGTAATTCATTTCTATGTTAATTACTTTGGAGAAACTAGATTTTGATTAGGTAAAATATATATAAGAAATTTAGAAATGGTACTTTTGTTCCTTTTCTGGTGTCTTAGTCACTTTCTTGTCACTGAGACACAACACAGGATACCCACATTTTAAAACAAGAAAGTTTTATTTTGGCTCACAGTTTGAGTGGGTTTAGTCCATGGTAAGCCAGCTCCACAACAAAACTACTGTCAGAAGGGCATGGTGGAGGACAGCAGCTCACACCATTAGAGCTGGGAAACAGGGCTGGGTATACACCTTTTGATGTCAGAGCCTCAGTGAGCAGCCTCTTATGACCAAGCCCCATCTCCTAACAGCACATTCAGCTATGAACAACCCATCAGTGGACTAACCATAGATGAGTATAGTTCCTTCATGATCCATTGACCTTCCAAAAACTCCAGTTCTGAACACATGAAGCTTTTGTGGGACATTTTAGATCTAAACTATAAGACATAGCCAGAAAAAAATTAATAAATTCACTGAGGCAACTGTTTTTCCTACCTAGAAGCTGTAGATAAATAGTACCCCTTTTATAGACAGCATAGTTATAACAGTAATTCATTAGCACTGTTTAACATTGAAAAAAAGGCAACTACACCAAAAACAGACCCAAAGTTATTCTCTCATTCAAGGCTAGAATTCTCTTTCCACTTTGGAAAAACTGTTTTACAGTTTCCAAACTATTTTTCTTGATGTGAACAATCCAGTCAGTTATGAACTCCGACTGTATGATGCTGTTAAAAATCAAAAGTTCTAGTACAGAAACAGGATCACCTGTTTTTAATATTTGATTTCTTATATTTGATTAATGAAAAGTATTGTATTTAAGTTTATTTTTTTTTCTTAGCACCTAGAAAGTCCCAAGCAGAGTGGGAATAACAACATGAAGATGAGCAACTTAACTTTTTCAAATATTGGCAATAATTAAGTCAGTTAACAGTGCAGGAAAATTGGGGCTAAATTCTATCATGCTTAAAAAAAATCACTAAAACCAGTACATTAGTTTGCTTTAAATAATATATAACAATTAACAGGACATGAAAATACTGTAAGTACTTCACGTTAGGATATCTTATATGCACAGTTAATTATAAAAAAGAGCTATAGTCAGAAATTCTGGAGATTTTTCAAAATTCGTGATGACATATGAGTTGTTAAAATGAATCTTGAAACATTTTAATCACAAACATGGCAGATTTTCCTTTATGTCCTCTATTTATTCTAAAACATTTACTCTTACAATTGCTTATATAATTAAAATGTCTCTTGGTTAACCATGTATAAAATAGTCTTGCCGTAGGCATCACAGACTTCAAAAAGAAAAACAGTTTTTTTGTATGTACACCTCCAAAAGTCTCCTAGAAAAGCAATAGTGAAGAACGAAAAAAAAAAAAAAAAACCACAGCATGTGAAATTGGGAAGGGGAAAATCAAAAGTCTATTTTCACTTATTTTTCTAACAGAGAAGAATGAGGATACATTTACAACCTCAATACAAGGACTCAGGAAGACAAAGGGAAGACCTTGTCCCATTAGCAAATAAAGCCACATGCATTAAAAAAGTTTGTATGCATGATTTTTGGATTTTTTCCACCTCTGATACAAATAAAACGCATCCCATGCAACCTCTATCTTTTTAGCTACATACCCAAATATCATAGGGGTACTTTGAAAAATGATATGCACTGTGCTTCACAACGCACCAACTTGAAAGGACTATTATTTGAAAATGTTTTCTTTTGTTCTGAGCTAAAAGTAATAAAATAATGGAGTGAGCACAGTTTCAAATTGAAGTGAACCATCAGGAGACTGTTTCAAATTAAACACAAACTGCTCCAAGTGTAGCCGGCATGAAGAGATAAGAGTTCACGCACCTCTGTGAGAGTGCTCACACAACAAACCCCTTCTTGTTTACATGCCTATTAAGGATTCCCAGCAGCTGAAATTATTTCACTCAATTTGATTCCATCCCCATTCTCCATGGCTCATTTACCAATTCCTAGGGAAGGCTATTCATGCTCCTTGGGAGAAAGTGAAGGTGAACATTGTATTTACAAAGACTAAAGCCAGACAAAAAGGATTTCAACAATTGCTGCTACAATTCAGATTCCACAGTTCCCCTTATGTCTGTCGTCTATTGCTGGAGCTAAACATCCACTTACTTATTTCAAACTCCCAATGACCAATATCAAAGTCAGGTCGAGGATAAATCTTCAAATAGGGCAAAGAGGCTAGATTCCCAGGTCTGAGGTTCTGTTACCACAAGCGAGGCCTATGAAGAGTAGTGTCTGTATTTGCAGTTACTTGATAAGTATATTTAGTACATTTAATACTGCTTCCAATTTCTGGAACCTAGTTCTTTGTAATTTGCTAGTTAACTGGTTTTAATGCAAGAAAATTTTACTTCACTACTGAAGCTTGACTTTCCTTATAATAAGTAAACACTGAATAGTTAAATCAAGAGCTGATTTTAGTAAAACTATAGTATTAGAATAGTTTGTAAACTTTGGGGTGTATAGTACCTAGGAGGGTAGCACAGAGAAGCTTCAGAGAGCTAGAAATATTCTGCTTCTTGAGTAAAATGTGGACATTATAAGTGTAAAATTACTTTTTTCTTCTTCTTTAAAAAAAGATTTATAAAATGTTACAAATAAAACAAGATGTTTATATATTACATAAAACACATTATATGTAATATACATAAACATGCTTGTAGTTGTACATATATAGTGCTGTATGCATGCCTGTCACAAACACCTACATACAGAGGCAAGTTCCCATAACTGTGTAACCATAGTCAAATCTTCACATGCAGATTAGAATAAATTACAAACTGAGAAAAAACAAAAGTTCACTTTTCTTATGTTCCATGTAAGTTGGTCTGGGTTCAGAAAATCATCTTAAATGAAAATTTTCTTCTTGTCATTACTAATGCCAGAAAGTTTGGTTTTACCCAGAAGAACAGAAATCAGTATTAGTCCTCGTGAATTAATTTTTGTTAAATAATATTCACTTTTCTCCATGTTCTTATAGTATATTTGATGTGTTGAACAATGTCAACAATGACAAAAACATGTAAAAATTTTAACAATTTATGCTAATTTTCTTTTGAATTACATGGTTTTAAACATATTTTATACAGCACAGAACATTTCAAAAATGTTTATAATGATTATATCTATATTAAAGATTATAACTTTTCTCAAAATAAAATTAACCACCTGTGTCAAAGCTAATAGCATTCAATTTTTCTTGATGCTCATTTAGCCATTCAAGCTTAGTTAGAAATCAAGATATTAAATAGAGCAGAAACAGACATTAAGATTGCAATCCTTACTAAAATAGGAAGGAATCTAGAGAGAGTTAATATACAGAAGACAGAGGGAAAGGATTTCTCTGTGAGTTTCAGTGATATAACAAAATATACAACCATTCTTTCAGAGAACATGATGACTACAGAAATGATGATTATTTGCAAGAAATTTTTAACAAAAATTACTCATATTGTTAATTGTGAGTCTTGTGTATCACTGTATTTTATTTAGTTTTTCTACCACTTGAAGTTCCTTTTAAAGATGACATAAAATTGCTTTGATCTACAGCTCATTCTTTTCTTAAATATAATAAAATTTGCAGAACTTGCCCTGAAAAATAATACAATTGCTTGAATTTAAAATGAAAAACACTTTATTTTCAACTTATATCATTAAATATGAACCATCCACAATCACTAAGACAAAAAATGCTAAAAATAGACTTGCTAATTGAATACATGTTTTTATTTCACACAAGAATGGAACATGATGAAATCATCATGGAAAGAAATGTGAATAAAAGTGAAAGTATAACACCAAGGTTTTATATATTTAATGGGGGGGAGCAATCCACATTAGGGAAACTTTAATAAAGAGCCTTATTCTACTAAATAGATGTTTTACATCAAAATGCTCCTTCCAAACTTCTTTATTCATATTGAAGGTTAATTTAGTATTTTCATGGCAGTAAGCTTATACATCCCTAATAATCTGCCAATATTTTTAGAGTAAACTCCTATTATACTAAAAGAAAAAGTGTAAGGCTGTCTGATTTATGAATGGAAAAGAATCTCCATTTTTTTTTCTGCTAGGTAAAATAATGGATGCAGCAAGATGCGTGAAAGGTGATATAAAAATTTACCAGCATTAAGTAAATGAAACTCAGTAAGTAATGCTTTTAAATTAAAGAGGACCAAGAGATGGAGAAAGGGAGAAGGGAGGGGAAGGGGAAATAAAAAGAATTCAAGCATATTATGTACATGTACCAACTCCCCAGGATGAATGTAATCATTATGTACTGCAAACATGTATTAATATTTTTAAATTTAAGAATATTAATTGAATCATAAATTAAAACATTAAAGACACTTAAAATAACTGACATTTATTGAGAACTCACAATATTTCATTCACAGTGGTGATTATTTATATAGATCACAAATGGTGATTATCTTTTATAGATGAACGGTATGTGTTTGGCACTATCATTGATCCCACACTCCATACATTAGAATACTGATATTTGAAGACTAGATTTAAAAAGCTCGTGTTTTTCAGTGTCTAAATTTTAACCCAGGCAGTCTACATTTACAACAGTGGCTTTAACTCTATTTCGGGATGTATATAGGCCTTGCTATAACAAGATCAAGCATTCTTCAAAATATATGACTATATTTGTACCCTCAGCAATAAAAATGCTGTATGACAACTTAGACTGATATTTTTTGGTAAAATAAATACTTAACAATGAAAGAATCTGAAGATAACAGAGATAGCGGATTCAACAGCTGGCTTGTACAAATTGTAAAATAAACCAACATAATAATTTAATTACATGTCATGTTTCTTTTTTGTTTTACTATATGACAATATTTTCTTTATGTGTAAATTTTAAAACTTATTTGAAAAATGAGAAAAAAATAACTGAAAGTCGTTTCCAGCTCTTAATTCAGTAGATAGAAACAAAATGAATGAGGATATTTAAAAATCCAAGTTATTCTACAATTCCATGAGTGCTAAATTAAAGAAAATAACACAATTGAAATATATTGAAATAATTTCTACAAAGAAAAGCAGATTGAAAAGAACCACTTACGAATCTGCCAAAAATCATCTAATATTTTAATCAATCACAATCAGTGAATTGAGGAGGAAAAAAGAAATCAACAAAATGCTTGGAATGTTGAGCTTCCAATTACTAAATTTTTTACTGTTAAATGCTTCTTTTGATATTGTGTATATGCAGCTCAGATAGAATCTGAACCAGAAATTTAAGAGCAGAGAGTGCCAAAGACAAAGCTTTGAGATTGTTAGCTGGTTCAGTCGCATCACATCTTTGCTTTACCTTATTTGGTCAACTCATGTATTTTTATCTACAAGGTATAGAGATTTTTGCATTTCTTTTTACTCCAGAAAAACTTTCTCCTTAAATAAGCCTGACTATAATTATGAGTCTTTGTTCATAAACTGAGTACTTAGAGCTCTTAACTGTAATGAACTGACTATAAGTAGTGGAATATTAATCCCTGTCATGTAGATACAATCAAGGTGAATTTGATACAAAATTAAGCATTTATACAATGATTTTTATTCCTGTTAAACACTCCCCAGTAGTTTTCAACATTAAACTATGGTGAAACAGTAAAGCAGTATGCCTTGTTTCAAAAGTAAATAGAAGCCAACCTCTACCTCAGCAGTAAGTTTCCAGACCATTTTATTTGGCATTTTGTTTTTAGGAGAAGAACATTGTGTTGTGCATTGTTTTTGTTTAGCATTAGTAGCACAACAGCTGAGGTGTGACCCAGGGATTTTTTGTTACATACTAGACATACCATGCCTAATGTAGTTTAATTTAAGAATACTCAGAACAAAATGCATTGACACACACCTGTAATTTCAGCTACACGGGAAGCTGAGGCAGGAGAAGCACAAGTTTGAGTCCATCCTGGGCAACTTACAATGCCTTGTCTCAAAATAAAAAATAAAAAAAAATATAGATATGTGTGTGTGTGTGTGTATATATATATATATATATATATATATATATATATATATATATGAAGAGCTGGAGATGCAGCAAATAGTACGGCACATCTGGGTTCGATCCTAAATACTGAAAAAAAAAAAAAAAAAAGAAAAGAAAAGACAAATAGCCAGTCACTGTTGTACATGCCTGTAATTCCAGTTCCATGCCTGTGGAGGCTGAAGCAGGAAAATGACAAGTCTGAGGCCAGCCTACATAATTTAGTGAGACCTTGTCTCAAAATAAAAAGGGCTCTGGACGTAGTTCAGTGGTAGACGGCCCTCGGTGCAATCCACATGCCAAAAGGGGAAAAGAGGCTTACAAATGTAAACCTTAGAAGTCAGAAGACTTCTTAAGCAGGCTTATTTAACAGATAATTTTAAAAACTTGGTTAATATGTTGAACATACTTTTTACTCTGATTTTTTTCATGATATATGAGGATGTTTTCAAATAATTACACTCTCTTGTCTGTTTTCAAACTCATATAACTGATAAGAAGGAACTAAAATATATCTTGGTCCTTCTTTCAGAGTTTCGAATTTCATAACATGGTTTAATTTTTTTTTATTAAAAAAAACAAAGCACACATACTTGCCATTTTTCATTCTGATTAGTGAGATCCTGAAAACTAAAGGTTGAAAATATGGTAGTTCTTAGAAAAAGAATATAAGATATATAATGTAGCGATTTTTATATTTATCCTAGTTAGCACACCATTGTTAACCAAACTCAAAACAAATCCTTACATAACTGAAAACAATCACAGGTATTGTTATGGAACATCTCTGAAAATCAGTCCTTTTTTATTTAAGAAAAGGTTGTTTATCTACTTACATATTATATGTATGTGAAAAAATTACCACTCAAATCTTAGTATTTCCTTTGTAAAACCAGTGTTACATACTATAGCTTAGATTATACTCTTAGCTTGTGACTAAGAATTCATAATTATCTCCTGAGCACAAACTAAAGAATTAGGATATCTGTTTTACTTCAAATTATCTTTATACTAAATATTGTAAATTTCCTGCTTGATACTTAAAGGTCATGAAAGTACTCTTTGGAGAAAGACAGACCTACACAGCAGTGACTGTCAAGAGGAAAAAGAGGACTTTCAGATCAAAGCAGTAGCTATTGCAAAGGTCATGGACAATAAGGATGGAAGAGGAGAGAGATCTATATGTCTGAGGCTCAGAAAGTAAGTTAGGAGATACAGTGTCCAAAATTAGGAGATGGGCTTTGGTCCTTTGAGCCATAGTAGAGGTCATGTGAGTGTTCTGTGCCAGAGAGTGACATAATCAAAATATCAGAAAGATCCTTCACTATGGAGAATAGATGAGAAAGTTAGCATGAGAAGAAATAGAGAAAGCAGACAGGAAATCATTGATGCCATAATTCTTCTCTACTTTTGTCTTTTCTAAAGTCTTTTCTAACTTTATTTCTACTTTTTAGATATAAAAGAAAATTCTGAAAAAAGAAAGAAAATATTAACAGACAACAGCCTGAGCATAAAGGGCAAGGATCTTATTTCTTCATTCCTCTGTAGCTGGCTGAACTGGTTTTGAATATTGAATATTTAACTACTGAATATTTAACTTTTTCTTTCAGTGCCAGGGATGGAACCCAGGGGCTTGGTGAATGGCAGACAAACATTCTACTACAGGGCCACATCCCCAGCCCCTGAATAGTTAACTACAAACTACTTTCACACATAGACTGGGTCACTGCCATAGCGTACTTGGGACTACCTCTTTCTACTTACTCTTCTGCAGTTTTTCAAACCTAACTTTCATACCTCAACAATCTTTCCTTCTCTGTTTGCCATGTGCCTTAAGAGACTACACGGTGTTTTCCTCAATCATCACACATAGAAGTCTTAAATATTCAAAAATCCTTTATCAACCTCCATTTTACTTGACTACAAGCCACATTCCAGTGTCTTTCTACAACTTCTTGCATCCTAAAAATGGTCTATATTGAACTGCTATGACTCCTTTAATTTTCCATACTACATTTAATTTTCCCTACTACCTATTTGCTAGAAGTAAATACTAGAGAGCATTTACTTCTCATTCATTGCTGTCCATACATTTGCAGTGCATATAAAACCTTTATGATTTTCAATGATAAATGAAAACTTAACTAATTAAATTGAGTAAAAAAAGAGAGACTAACATCCTCAAGTACACTGTTCAACAAAAACTACAGCAGTTTTGTTTATGTTCATCCATTATAACATCTTCAAATTACAGAAATCCTTCAGACAGCCTCAAAAAATATTTTTCTCCTTTGAAACCTTAAATAACAAAAATGTAATAAGTCTTTCTTAATCAAGAATACTTTTACCAAGACAGATGAAAAGTATCACAGTTATCATTACTTGTCTTAATTGGCAAATAAATGTGAGGCTGTGGTTGTATGATATTTTACAATCTCCTCTCCTTTTTTTGTGCTGAAATGTTCTTGGATACAGTTGAAAGAAAAATGGCAACATATGGTCCATTAGTTTAAATGAGGTGGGGGAAAAACAGGATGGATTATTAACGATAATAATTTATACTTCCCTTTATATCTATACTCAGTTGACCTTGATGAGAATTTGGCAGGCCTCACAGTGAAATGAAGTTTAAGGCTAAAGGTTGAAATGTGTCAAACGGATTTTTAGTAAAAGAGAGAGCAAGAGACAGAGACAGAGAGAGACAGAGGGAGAGACAGAGAGAGAGAGAACACAAAGAAAAATAATGCACACTGAATTTTTATGGACTCTGTACTTTTGGGATACAATTCGTCCACTAGGAAAAGTAGCATTTCTTATGTGGCTTTACTGAATTAATTTCTTGGAATGTCTTCACTTTACTGTAATTCAATGGTTCTTTCAACTTTTAATAACTTACAATGAAAATCTGGTATCGTTCTGGGTACTTGGAGTCTAGTAGTCTTCCAGTTATCAAGGGAACGGATACATCTAGGTATCTCTTCCTTTTGTACAACAACTTTTAAAAATAACAACCAAATGAATTTGTGTAGAAATCTTTGAAGAAGAGAAATTCCAATGTTTTTACAACCTCATATATCTGAAATACATGAAATAATCTGTTCCTTTTATGCACTCTGAGTCTTTCCATTTTCCTCAATTTTTCATTCCTTTTAAAAAGTTCTAAAACTCTATGTCATTGTGCTTATTTTTATGCTGTTCCCTGACTGGGTACACCTTAATACGAGTTCTTTTAAAATATATTGTTGTACAAAATATTACTTACCTGCAAAAGAACTCATGCTTTAAAACTGTTTTGCTGTTAGCCACAGAGTCTTTGTTTTTCTAATGACAAAATGAAAGAAAGCCTACAACTCTGCCACTCATATCCCCCTTCCACTGCACATTTGATTTGCCATTTCGTAAGGTGTGAAAATGCATCTATCCTTTAGAGAATTAAAATTTGTTCTCAACAAGTAATTTAAAAAACCCACAACCACCAGATATTATTGGTAGATTTTTAATTTTTTTTCTATTTAATCTTTTCATTGTACATGCAGACATAAGTAAATATTTTGTCATTGCAAAATATCGGCCAATGATGTGCAACTGTGGCCCTTGACCCAGTAAGCCCGAACAGCAGTTTAATTCCTCTGTTTCCAGAGCTGCGGAAATCACAATTTGTGCGCTATTAAAGTGTATGTACAGCTGGAGAAAAGAATGTGCCTTCTTCCGAATAGCTGGCAACACAACTCTGCCTTTTTTTAATTTAACCATGAATTCCTCTTTTCCTAGCCTTGTAGTCAGATAAAATGAAGAAACCAAAATATTAAAATAAGTAAGAAAGCCTAATCACTGAAAAATACAAGAGATACAAACTGTTCTTAGCTAAATGTGACATTTAAAAGATAAACCACAAAGCTGTCAGCTCCTTTCAAATATAATGGTAATACAATCAATTTGACAGATTTGAGACAAAGATATGGGTTCTAATTTTTTCATGGTTTGTTGTTTCTGTTCCCTGTTTGGATTAGGAACAAGCTCTTCTGATAGCAAAAGATGAAAAGAACTATCCAGAGCAGTTGCAATTAGTAACTTCAGTAACACCGTGTCTTGTTCTTTACATAAAACAGTATTGATTATGAAAACTGGTGGTTACACTTAACAAGTTTTAATATAAATAAATCATGAATTCTGTGATTTAAAAATTTGTTCCTTATTCTATGTAATAACTACTTCCTTTGCCAAGATGGACAAGTTACTAGCTGAAGGCTAACCTGTACATTGATGATAATAAATGCCTGAAGGCATCAGTAGCAAAAGCAGATATAAGATATACGATATTGTAAACGATTGGCAATAACATCAGCTTGGAAAATGAATTGGAATTACCATAAGTCACAGCCATTTACTACTCCAATGTGGAATCTTTACTAATGTTATGTAGTATGTACAAATAAAAAATTGACTGAGAATTGACATAATTAAGCAGTAATTTGGTTTCCCTCAAAATATTTCCCCTCATTTTCTTAAGTTTTGAGAATAGAAACGCTGGTGAAAATTGCATTTTCCATATAATTTCCATCATTTTGTGAATGTTGAGACTTTTAAATTGCATTTCAGTAAGAAAAACAAAAATAACTGACTCACTTTGGTTTTTTTTTCTTGTTTTTTTAAATTTTATTTTAATGGTACATTTTACAATAGCAGAAAAATGGAAGGAATTTCTAGTTGATATTTTCACTGTGATCTTTCAAAGAGAATGGAAGACCAATTAGACTGCAAGATGAATATGGCCAGAATTTCATTCAAATGAGCAGAAGCAGATTTTAAGCGTCAGAAGGCATATTCTTAAATTCTGCTTTAGCTACTTATTGGTGGGATTTTGGCAAGACATTGAAATCACTATAAAACCAAAAAGGCACAATGTCTTTCTACTCTATCTCAGAGGATTATGAAGATCAAAATAAAAAAATACAGCGATAGATACTGATAAAATGGCCTTATAAACTGTTAGGGGTTTAACAATATTGAGATACCATTTGCTGCTTTTTTAAAACTGAAGACTTCAAATCAAGTAACTAATAAAAATGTATGGTGTTACCTTTATGCTCGATCATTTATTTAATACAACATTTAGTGCCACTGTGACAATTGACTATCTGCCACACTCCTTTCTGAGCGCTTACAATTAATTAACTTATCCACGTGATAGCGATTTATTTTAATCGCTACTTCAGAAATGAGGGAACCAAAGCAGAGAGTAGATAAGCAACTGGCCAAAGGCCAAGCTCGACGAATTGAGCAAACTTGATTTGAAAATCCAAAATTCAAATATGTTCCCAAACCTGAAACATTACATCAACTTGATACCACAGATGGAAAATTTTACAACTGCCCTCTTACATTGGGTCAGAGTCCAAATTTTAGGTGGACTAAAAATACAAAAATGTTGCATGTCGAACCCTCACCAGAAGAAAGATAGCCAATTTAATAAATGGTGCTGGAAAAATTGGCTTACCACATGCCGAAAACTAAAACTAGATACATGTCTCTCACCATGTACTAAACTAAGATCGAAGTGGATCAAAGATCTAAACATTAAAACAGAAACAATAAATCTCCTGGAGAATAAAATAGGAAGAACTCTTGAAAACATAGGGGTTGGAAAAAAATTTATGAATAGAACTCAGACTGCATGGAAAACAATACAAAGAATCAATGCTTGGGACCACATCCTATTAAGAGGCTTTTGCACAGCAAAAGAAATTGCTAATAGAGTGGCGAAAAATCACAGACTGGGAGAAAATTTTTGCCAGCTGTCCTTCAGACAAAAGTCTAACATCCAGAATATATAAAGAACTCAAAAAAATCAAACCCCCCAAATTTAAAGACCCTATCCAAAAATGGGCATCTGAAATGAATAAACATTTCTCAGATGAAGAAATAAAAATAGCAAATAAATATATGAAAAAGTGTTCAACGTCATTGGTCATTCGAGAGATGCAGATCAAACCAACACTAAGATACCACCTCACTCCAGAAAGAATAGCTATTATCAAGAAATCAACCAATAACAAGTGCTGGCGGGGCTGCAGGGAAAAAGGAAACCTCCTCCACTGTTGGTGGGAATGTAGACTGGTCCAACCACTGTGGAAATCAATGTGGAGATTCCTCAGAAAACTACAACGAGAAGTTCCATTTGACCCAGCTATTTCTCTGCTTGGTATCTTCCCAGAAGAATTAAAATCATCATATCACAGTGATATACGCACAACCATGTTCATAGCAACACAATTTGTAATAGCTAAGTCTTGGAAACAACCTAAATGCCCAACAACTGATGAATGGCTAAAGAAGATGTGGTTTTTCTACACAATGGAGTACTACACCACCAAAAAAAGGATAAACTAGAGTCATTTGTATGTAAATGAATGTTCCTTGAGAACATACTATTAAGTGAAATAAATCAGACACTTATCAGTACACATCAAATTGTTTCTCTGATATGAGAAACCATAAGTGTAAATAAGGACAAAGGGGGATAATAGATATTATGTTAAAAAAAAAAAAGAGAGACAGTATTCAAAAGAGAGGAGAACTAGATAGGGAAAAGGGGGATAAAGAAGAAGGTTAAAAGAAAAGTAAGATGAAAGGGAAAAAAATGGAAAAGTGTAAATAAACTTGTTGCAAATAGAGAGGGGTGGGTCAATGGAAGGGAGGGGAGGTGGGGGGGGAACCAAGATACATCATGTACAGGTACAAAATAACCATGTTGATTATGATCATTATGTATATAATGTACCAATACATGTTCTTGGTAAAAATAAAAAAAATTTAAAACAAATGTTGCATGGAATGACCTTCCATCTGTGTGTAAGAAATATATGAAACATAAATGAATTTTGTGTTTAGACCTGGGTTCTAACCCCAAGTATCTCATAGTATATACAGAAAAAGTCCAAACTGTGACAAAAAATAAAAACCTGAAGCAGTTTTGGTCTCAAGTATTTCACATAAGGGATACTCGATTTGTAGTAAGTGGTGAAGCTAGATTTCAAGTATGCAGGTTGGCTCCTCTGGCTAAAAGCAAAACATCCCATACTTTGCTTGCATTTTGCAGGAGAGAGCTTTTAAGAAGAGGTCTGAGAAAGAGAAGAGACTGGTGACGAGACTGATAACAGAAGAGAAAACACACACGTATTCTGAGATGAGGAAGACATTCCTATACTATTTTGTGAACTGCATGAATTTGTAAACTTTCCTGAATCTAAATGTGTTTGTGATCTTAAAAAAGGAAGGGTAAGTTTTTCCTCCAATAGGCAAAGAGCTCATAAGCCATCACTCCATTGTTAAAACTAGAAAAATCTGTACAAAATGAAATGACTTTTCTTGGACCCAAAAGAGAAATGAAGCTCTCAATCAAAATGCCACCCCAAAACCCAGAGATGGGTTTGTCTAAAGAGTTACAGGCTACATCAACCTTCCTGGAATGGAAATCACTGGAATCCAAGAGCTAATAGAATACTAACCTGATAATTTTGGCAAATCGCTGGCAGCCAAGTGTGGACTAACTAGAGAGTGGGAAATTCCCAGGCACTCCAGGCTTAGAGGAGCTCCTGCATTGTCCTTGGTGATCCCATAACCATATGACTACCTGAAAAGACCTGTGGCTCTTGCAAGGGTAGATGAATTACTGTGAATGCCCTGAACTCTCCACAAGAGAAAAAAAAAAAAAATCTTTTTCCTAGTGGTGGGATTGAATCTCCCTCTCTGACCACTTCCAGCCTTTCTCTTTCATCGAAGGGTAAGGGAAACATAATAATAAATCATAGGCAAGGAAAGAACAGGGATCAGAGGTTCTAAAATATAGACTGGAAATGCTAAAGTGAGAGAAGGGAATAGGGAGTCAAGGGGAGAAAAAAGCTGTATCACTGGAAAAACACTTGTCAACGTTAAACAGTCCTGAAACCCACTAAATCATTCAGATTCAGCTGGGAGGTTATAGAATGCTCTCATTTCCCCAAGTTTCGCACAACAGTGAGCCTCCAGGAACATGGTCAGTGGGCCAGAGCTGGAAGATTGAGATGGCTTTGACGAGGAACACTGAGCTCAGGCCAATGTTAAGAGAGCAGACAAAGCAAGGACATTACAGACAATCGACACTCTGATACAGACAGCTGCAGCAAACATTAAACTCAGTCCAACTCCTTGTTTAACGCTACACTAAAGACCAATGTGCCCCAGTTCCTATTATCTGATAAAACAGGTCTGGTTTTCAATAAAAAATTGCAAGGTGTGGAAAAATGCAAGTAAAAACACGGTTTGAAAAGACAAATTTTCAGAAAAAAAATCAGAGAATGACACAGGTGCTGAAATTACCAGAGAAGGAATTTAAAACAACTGTGATTTGGTATATTAAGAGCTGTAATTTAAAAAGTATTTAGAACGGATGATATAGAAGAACTGATAGGTAACATAAGCAGACAAATTTGTAATATACTTCTCATGCAAGCAAGAGGAAAGCAGAGTGAAACATTTAACATGTTAAAAGAAAACCTAGAATTCTATATTCTGAAAAAAATTTCCTCCAAAAGTAAAGAGATTTTCCCAGTTAAAAAACATTGATGGAATTCGTCACCAGCGTAACTACCCTTCAGGAAAGTTGAAAAAATTTATTCATGGAGAACATAATTTGTAAAGGAATTCAGATCAACATAAATGCATGAAGAGAAATTAGAGAAGGAATAATGAAAGTAATGTAAAATATTTTATTTTTCATAAATTTAATTGACCAAAAGATAACTGTCATTTAAGTAAAAATAGCAACAATGTGTTGGTGATACAGACACATTATATCTATGTGCTAATATAGATAGATTATGGATAAAGGGAATGAATGTCAGTAATGTCACAAGACAGAAGAGGAAAGAATTGGCAATACTCATTTATCAGATACATGCAAGACTAATTTGGAATTGGTAATTTAAAGGTTGAGTTAGGTTAGCTTTAGAAGTATACTGTAAACTGTAGAGTAATTACTACATGAGGGATGATAAAATGAAGTGGAATTATATCAGATGCTCAGCTAAAACCAAGAAAGAAAAATGTAGAGAAGTGAGGATGAGAACAGAGAACACATATAATGGATAGAAAACAGTTCCAAACATGATAGGTACTAATACAAACATATCAAGGAAAATTTTACATATGAACAATACATACATACTAATTAAAACACAGTAAGTGTCAAATTGGATTAAAAAAAACAAGACTTACCTATAGGTTTCCTATTTTTAAAAAGCCCAATAAGCAAGTAATGACATATTATAAATCTAATCAGAAAATAGATGGAATAACTGTATTAATTTCAAACAAAGCGAACTTCAAAACAAAGATGATCATTGGGAATAAAGACAGGGATGACAAAGGGGTCAGTTTATTAAGACACGACAACCCTATACTTGTATGCATCCATCCAATATTAATACTTACCAGGATTGGATATTTATTGAGCATCAAAATACATGACTCAAAAGCTTACCAAACTGAAAGGATAAATAAACAAATTCATTACCATAATCGGAAACTACCATATCCCTCTGTCAGCAATCAATAGATCAGGCAGGCTGAAAAATCAGTAAGAAGGTAGCAGATCTGAACATCATCATACCCAACTTTATCTAATTACCCTACATCAAATGGTCCACTTAATAAAAGCGGATAAACATTTTTTAATTCATAAAAATAAAAATCACATTCATAAGACACTTTAACAAAATTACAAGGTGTAACTTTTACAAATATGTTTTCAGACCACAAAGGGAGATAAATCACAATATCACAAGGTCTGTAGTTTAATTTTTGGTTCATTTTAACTTTTCAAATTTCATTTTTTAAATTTAAATGTTTCCCTACATATTCCCTTTTTTCTTCCTTTGTTCAGTCTTTTGTAAGCATAAATAATAAGTGTTTCTTCACTTTAAAAGTCGGCCCTCCAGATATTTAAAGGCATGCCTTCACAAGTAGATTTAGCAATAATAAACATGTTCGGTTTCTCTGATTGTTACATATAATCTGTTTGTTAAACTTCTCAACCTCTTGACTGCTTTGCCTACATGGTCATGCATTCTGATAGTCCCTTAAAATATTGTCAGTACATAGAACATAAAACACCTGATGGGGTATTTCCAGCTAAGATAGCAATTGAAATATAATTCTATTACCCTCTAGGTAAATAACAAATAATTCAAAAGAAGAGGCATATACTGTTCAATGAGATAATTTTTCTATTAAATTTAAACTAAATAAACTTAGGAAGTTCCTGTAAGCGTATATGACAATTTAATGCTAAACCAAAACAAAAGCATGTTTTTGGTCTCTTATTTACTTAATTACTCATTAAAACTTACTAGTTATTACGTGTTATTTCCATGAAAGTTAAGATTCCATTTAAACATGGGGCACACAGTAGGACACCACAACTTCTTGCATGAAAAACTATACTCAATCCTGGACTCAGTTTCACTTACATATGCAAGTGTGAACATTTTGATAAAATTAAACAAATAGCAAAATACTCTAGGAGAATAAACAACTTTTCTTTTTTCCCAAAGACTATCTCCCCCTCAATTTACCCTCATTATCTATCCACTTAAGTGTAAATACCTCAATTTTTCTGAAATGAGACATGTAAAGCACAAAGCAATAAGGCGCCTAACTGTTCCATTTAAACAGCTATTTGATGACAAAGAATATTTTGGCTGCTTGTCCATATCATTTTGAAATTCCAAGCTTGTAAAATTTTTTCTGGTAATTTAATCATAATATCTTTGGAGAACTTTCCAGTTACTTTGTACTTAGTAAAAATTTCATGCAGATAAAATTCTTAAGACAACTTTAAGAAATTAAATCATGGATATAAATGGAATGCGTTTCACAGTACTGCAGATGAGAAAATAAAACCTAAGAACTTATAGGTAGTATATTTTCAGTTATATGCTTTCCCTTGGAGGATCATATTTATCTAAATCATAAAATACAGTTATGGAATGTTTAAGAGAGCCAAATTTAAGTTAACAAAATAATTGGAACTTTTAAGCCCTCCAGTAATAGTCATTAATATCTATATAAAAATAAACATTTCTCTACTGTATACCAAAGTGCTACAAAACAAGACAAAAAGAGAAGTTTCAGGTATAATTGGGCATTAGGTGTTCCAGGAGAGTTAATCAGAATGGTTAAAAAGTATCTGAGTGTTTTCATTCAGGCCTCTAATTGAAAGGATATAAAATATTTTTACTGTTGTTTCATTTATCCTAATCAAAGTTTTTTCAGCCCTCTGGGTTGAAAGGGTTAAGAAGAAAATTGTTTGTATGACTATGTCTTAGTTCATTTTATGCCTCTACCACAGAATAAACCAGACTGTGTAACTTATAATGAAGAGAAATGTATTTGGTTCATGGTTTGGGGGGCTGAAAAGTCCAAGTTTAAAGAATCCTCTATTGAGGGTGTTCTGGCTATATCATACTATGGGCAAAGGAATCACACAGATAAGAGAGAGCAATAGAAGGTGAAACTTATCTGTAGAAGGACACTACCTTCTTGCTAATGAATCTATTGCTGTAACCATAATCACTTCTTAAAGGTGCTACCTTCAACAACAGGTGTTCAGATTAAAAGTCTAACACATGAACTTGGGGAGATTCTCTCTCTCTCTCTCTCTCTCTCTCTCTCTCTCTCTCTCTCTCTCTCTCTCTCTCTCTCTCCCTTTCTCTCTCTCTCCTTCTCTCTCTCTCCCCTCTCTCCCGCCCTGCATTTCAACTGACAATTACTTGAGCCCATTATTGCTCTACATACCACACCACAGCCTTCTATTCCTCCTCAAGGACTGAGAATGTAAGCACACTCTGAAAACATTCAATCTCATACAACAATTATGGAAACCAGTATGGAGATTTCTCAAAGAACTAAAAATAGAAATTCCATAAGACCCAGTTATTCCTCTGCTAGGTATCTTCCCCAAAGAGTTTAAGTCATCATACTACAATGATACATGCATACTAGTGTTCACAGCAGCGCGATTCATAATAGCTAAATCCTAGAAGCAGCCTGTATAACCATCAAGAGATGACTGGGTAAACAAAATGTGGTATCTATATATAATGGAATACTACTCTGCTATAAATAATGACAAATTTGAGGCATTTGTAGGAAAATAGATGCACCCAGAAAATATAATACTGAATGAAATAAATCAGACACAAATTTAAATACCATATGTATCACTCATTTGAGCAAGGCAAAATACAAACAAAGAAAATGATAAAGAATGGATGGAAATGGACACGGGGACAGATCTCATCCAATAGGGCAATGATCCAAGGAAACAAGGAAGAGGGATAAGGAGGAAAGGGGAAGTGAGAGGAATAAAGATATATGGTGTACAGTATCCTAATAACTCCAATCAATGTAAACATATGCTGTAAACGTGACATAAGACAAATAATAGCAACAAGTATGTAAAAGGTGATGGGGAATCAGAGGAGGAGGGTACAGGCTGAGGGAGGAGGAAGGGAGGTATTAAAAAAAAAAAAGCTGTCATCTGTACATGCAACTACTCCCCAAGATGACTGTAAGCTGCTAGAATCGCAAACATGTACTAATAAAAATATAAAGAAAAAAATACAGGAAAAAAATTCAGTCACAAAAACATTTCGTCTTTTCCAATCACTCCTACAAAAAACAGAAAGCTCAAGGCACAAGAAGACCTTCCCTGAAACAGGAAAATAGGTCAGATCCCTAAAAAACACCATGTCTATCTGCCACAAGATACTATACCTCTTTTTCATCATACAGAAAGTAGTTTCTCTCTCCTCTTGCCTGCCATGGACAATTCAGGTTCCACATTTGGAAGATTTCACATGATGGTTCTAAAATTTTTGATTGTGTATTCTGGTGTCCTACAAAACCATCATTGTGACATGAATACTGAGTTAGGCAACAGATATTTACAGAATTAATATTAGGAATTTAGAAAAAACAAACTCCCTCATATCTAACACATTGTCAGTCATTGATAAGCTCATTGTAAAAGGAAATTATATCTGGGAACAGTCTGGATACAGTCCCAGTTTATACATTTAATTTTAACTTCAAACAGAAATGCTTGCTCATTCTGCATCGTAGGAATAAGGATATAGTATTTCTTGAAGAATGGGTTTATTATTTGCATTTCTCAGCTTTGTTTTCATTTTCATTTTTATATCAACTATTGGCCAAGTGCACAATCCACTATTAGCAGTTTGGACTTTTTAACAGGAAAAACAGAGGATTTCAAAGTTTTTGAATGCAGAAGCCTTCTATCACTTTCTACCCCCCTTCCTCAACAGTGTTTTAAATTTTCATTTAATTTTCTTGTAATTAGCCTGTATCTTGTAATTAGCCTCTATAACTCAGTGCACTACAACTGAGTTATATACACAGTCCCTATAATTATTCTATTCCCTGTCATCTTTCACTGATATGTACTAAACATTCTACTAAATTTCACAAATACATCAGATACAACTAGTGCCAAGTTTTGAAAACAGGCTACCAAATCATACTTAGCATCTGCTTAAAGAGATAGGAACAGAAATGTAAAGATTTCAAGGTGCTGTGGATTCTAATCAGAGTGTTTACAGTGAAAGTGGAGAGCTTCAATTAATCCAGCAGCTCGTTGAGTATAAATCATTTAAACCAATTTCTTTTGCAGTTATCAAAGTCACCCATTTATGTAAAGATACAAAAAGGACTTAAATTGTTTGTAATATGATCCATTCTCCCAGGGCACAAGTTGATCCATGCTTCAAACTCTCTATTAAAGTAACTATGATTTTTTGAGTTTGGAATTGAATGTGAGGAAATGAATAAAGAAAAATACAATAGAAAATAAACAGGAAAAATGCTTTAAATTCCAATTCCATCCATAACTAGCTTTTGGAATAGTAAAATTAAAATACTGATTATCTCACAAAATTATAAAGATACAGCTACAGACTGTGTTTAATCATCCAATATTATCCATACATGTTTTTAAAATAGTATTATTCTGCAATTTAAATTTCCTAGCAGATTATAGTAAATGGCTGCTCTTAAGCATTTATTATATCAACATTACTAATAGATAATTTGAAAAATACTAATATCTACCTATCAAAATCATTCCACAGTAGCACAAAATTTTGAAACCAGCTCTAAACATACATAGAGTACAAACATTTCAAGAAATACTTTTAGTATTGAATATTTTTGTTAAAATCAAATTCACTAAATAAGCTTAACTTATCATACCATACATCAGCATAAGAGTCTGACGGTTGGTTACTTGGAATTTACAATTGGATTAACCATTCTACATTTCAGTCATAACATTTACATTATTTCTTTGCCAACACTCAATCTATGCTCATTCACTGTAAGCGGGAGCATTCATTCCATTGCATTATATGTGTTGGTAAACTCCAAGGCACAAAAATCAAGTTAACAGAGCTTCCATTGTAAGCCCTTTATCACATCTCTGCACATCAGATTTCAAAAACCAAGGACTCATGTTGAAATTGGCTAATAACCAAAACACTCACTGTCAAATTAACTGCTCCCATCTGAGGTGATAAATGGCAAGTTCATAACTGTAAGCCATGTTGTATGAAAAATAGCTCATTGACATCTGTTCTAAACATCTGGCTTTGTAATCGATGCGCCAAAGCAAATGGGATACGCAATTCCATTTGGCCTCTCAAAAATTAGCTTTTTGTGATCATTTATGTCTGAGTTGTATGCCTGTACAACGTCAACAAAATGAAAGGACTTACTGTTACATTGATAAAGGCCAACCATTCAGGTTCAAGAATGGTTTATGCGTATCCTTTATGAGCAATAACTCAGTACCAGCAATGCCGTGAAACAGTTTTAATGCAAACCCTCTTCCCTAGGAAAAACAAAGCAAGGCCACTCTCTTTCTATTTCCTGCCCCAGCTCTTCAGGAGAAACATTGCCTCTTTAATTAAAAACATACACACAGAGACATACATACTACATATGTTATATAATATATTTCATATATACTTTATATATTATTCTTGAAGAGTTCATTATAGAAAGACTTGTTTTAATCAGTCGTGAGGGGCTGGGTGTGCAGGCCAGTGGTAGAGCACAGGCTTTGCATGTGCAAGGCCCAAATTCAGGCCCTGCCTATCAATAAATCAACTGTGTATTCATTTTTCACAAGCAGTATGATGGAACTTTTTCATAAGGTTTTATACACTCAATATAAAATAAATACCATCTACAAACTCACAGTGATTGTCTTTATTACAATATTTACCACATATGCAACAATAATAGATTACATACATATGAAAATAAAATCGAGTTAAAGAAATTACTGAAAACATTTATACTGGCAACTAATATGCTTGTGCTGGTAATGAATATGGACATAAACTTGAAAGAATTGAAAAGAACAATTGCTTTAATGGCTCACTAATAATATGACTGATTCACCCAGGAATAATGTATATAAGATTTTAAAGTGATTGAATGAATTAAATTGTCCTAATTTTGCATAACAACATAGGTTTTCTTAGAAAATACACAGTGGCGCATTCAAATCATAACTTTATCGAACCCTAAATTTTTGGTCTAATTCAAGTTTATAAGCATGACCAAATGGTCAGAGTAGTGAATAGCTTATGATCTTTACTGGTCCTGCTCTTTAATGTAAATAAGTGAAACATTCTTTTATCAAAGACTCGCAGTGCACTCAACTTGCCAGGCGCCATGACAGAACCTAAAGATATGAAACACGAACTTAAAGGGAACGTGGTCTGATCACAGTAAGCAGACTAACAGTTGCCTGTAGTGTAGTAACTGCCAGCAACAGGAAGCACAAGTCTTAAGTGGACACACAGAAGGAACAGCTCATTCTAACCAGAGGACAGGAAAGACTTCCTGAAGGAGCTAGGAAAATGGAAGAATAGCAGAGTTAGGCAAGGAATGGAGAGAACAGTGCACGAAGCCACAGAGATAAGAACATCGAGACAGAAAGAAATACAAGAAGTTTGTGGGCAGAGAAATATCTTGGAAAAGAGGAAGCAGCATGATATGAAAAATATGAAGGAAAAGAAGCAAGATGAAGGACTATGTAAGGTCCTGCATACAATAAGTATTTTGGACTTTACCCAAAAATCAAATGAAAGTTGTAATGTTAAATGAATGGTATTAAATGAATTTGAATGAATTTTGGAATGTTATTAAATGAATTTAATTAAAGCAACTAAAATTAATAAATATGCAAATCCAACTGCATACCAGAGTTTATAGTAATAATTTAAATAGATGGAAAGAAATAACTACCAAATAATTTTATCATTAATTACTTTTTACTTGACTTAGGGACTAGTTTTAACAACTGATATATGATTATAAGAATAAGAAGTTAGATAATTGTGAATATAAACTTTTTAGCTGAAAACAAAATTACATTTAGAGATTCATTGTTAATTCACCCTGTTGTTAGAATGGGAACATAAGGAAGGAAAAGAATATCGAAAGCATACAATTAAAGAAAAAAAGACGGCCAACGACAACAGAATGGGTAATTACTGATTTTGTAATTTTGCTAGTATTTAATTGAATATGTGATAAATAAATGTTATATGTTACTTCACAATTCTTGTTCAGATATAACCATAACAGAGAAAATCAGGTATTCTGTTAAAACTGTCAATTGAATCAACCACTTTTGAAATTAAATTAACCACTGTAGTTTATCATCAAACCCATAAACAGGATCTGACAAGCCTCTTCCCAAAAGTGAACTTTTGCCAGGAACTTGATAGACTCAAATATGATAGAGGCATAACTTGGAATGAAGACCAAGCAATAAATGTCCTCATTTTGCGTATTTTTGATGGAAAAGGTTAGCAACAAATTATAAAGCAGAAATTTTATAAAGATCTTAATTAAAATAAAATAGAACAAATAATAGTCTACAGGAGTTGAAGCATCACACACAGACACACACACTCACACACACGCACGCACACACACACACGCAAAAAGAGAGGAAGAGATACTAAGGACAATTTCCAAGACACAGAATCTGAAGCACATGGGACACTTCACTGAATGCGAACAATCACATTCACAAGTAACCCTGTACCTCCATGCATGAAAGATTATTGAGAGGGTGTGTGATAAGAGTGTGAAAGAGCACCAACCCACAGACGTTCATGAAATAAGCCAGTTTTGTCCCAGGATAATAGAAGTTAGATACAACTTTTTAAAATATATTTCCATTATTTTTTACGTGCCCTTAATTTTGATGCCTTCCTTTACAATTTTTAGTCCAATGCTCATCTCAACGAGGCTAAATATTCATTGAATAGTTATGCCAAAATATATGAAATTGCTATTTCTCAAAGTCAAGATCATTGCACATGGTTCAGCCCAGTTCATGACCTTTTTTATTTTAGTTAATTAACATCATAAATGTAATTCTTAATACTCAATATTAATGTAATTGATTCTTAATACTCAATATTAATGCAATTCTTAATACTCAATATTAAAACTCCAATTAATACTTAAAACACTAAATAATTAAATACTAAAACTTCTATTAATAATTTATGAGGGTTCTCTTATTACCACTATTTTCATGTAATTATACAGTTACATAATTAGTTACTGTTAAGAAGTTAAATTTGAAGTGTCTCTCAAAGACTTATATATTAAAGGCTTGAGTCCCAGCACTGCGGTGTCCAGAGTGGGGACTAGGGAGGTGACTAGATCAAGAGGTGCTAACATCCCAAGGGTTTCGTCCATCAACGAGCTCCTAGCTGGGTTTGCTGTTAGCAGAAGCGTATCACTGGAGGTGTAACCTGGGAGTGTGTTCTTGTCCCCTGCCCTTTTGTCTCCCTCTGACTCTCTCTCTCTCTTACTCTGTCTTCTGGTTGACATGAAGTGAGCAGCTTTACCTCCACTGCGCCCTTCTGCCGTGCTGTTTTTGTCTTGCCACAATCCTAAAGCAATGGAGCCAGCTGAGAATGGACTGAAACTTCTGAAACCGTAAGCCAAAATAAATATTTTCTCCTCCATGTTGTTTCTTCCAGGTATTCTGTCCCAGAAATAGGAAGATGACTAACATAGTTACCTAAATGAACTCACTTTCAAGACAAAAATAGTGATACAACTTTTGCTAAAAAACTGAATAAGAGGCATAACATGAGGTGGTATTTGAAATCATTCCCTGATTAGCCAGTGTAAAATGTATGGTATATTATTTGGATGTAGCATTTAATAAGGTATTTGCACTATGGACAATCCATACATTCCTCGATTATTTTTGAGGAAGGACACTACTTCACACTTGCACTGATGTTGCCAGACATTGACTCAGTCACTGGCTTGGACCACGTGCAGCTGGACCCATAAGTAGTGAACAGCTTTGGCTCAAGCTGCCTTGGCTCTAGGTGTATGGCCAGGCTTTGTGTCTGCCAAAATGTCTCAGTCTTCTATTTTCAGCAGAATGTGTGAACATTAGTGCCTCAGCCTGTTTCCTCCTGCTTCAGGCATCAAACATTTAACAAGGTGTTTCCCTGGGTGTTGTTCGTAGACACTTTCCTACATGGCTTTGAGAAATTTAAGTTGGAACAATATTTTTGGAAAGCAATTTGGCAGTCTTCATTAACAACCTTAAGTATTATCTTTGCACTTTGACCCAAACAAATTCACTTACTCTGAGAAAAAATATGTATATATAGTTATAGATATGTAGATCTATCTTTCTACAAAAAGGCTTTCTCTCATCCATATTTATAAAAACTCTATTCATACTAAGAAATAGTGAAAAAGAAACTAAATCTCTCAAAATAAAAGGTTAAAATTAATCCAGAATATTTAGATGATAACATATTGGGTAGCCATTAAAAATGAAAAAGTATGAAACTCAGAAAAAGTATAAGTGATAAAGAATAATTTCACTTATGTAAAATATACATAGGAAAATATATAGAAGAGAAATACGTCAAAACAACAAAATATATGGCCGGGACACATATTTAATGTTCAATGTTTTATTTAAGATTTAATGTTTGATGTTTTATTTCTTTAAGATTGTTTTTTCCTCAAAACATAAATAGTGACAAATGTGGGCAGAAACCAATCATATTTCATTTTTCCTCTCCATTCCTACTTCCAGAAGTGGAGGGATGCTTTTCACTCATCCAGTCACTCAGAGGGTCTATGTAAAGGTGGGCAGGTGATCTTCATTGGATTATTTGTTACCAAGACTCATCTAAGAGGTGACATATGGAAGTGAAGAATTATTAACACATTCGACCTTCTTGCTTGGTGTGAAAAATTACAGTGACACGTGGAATTGAACCCCTCTTTCTATCTCCACTCATAGATCAGAGAAAAGCTGCTATTTATTCTTTACTATACCATATTCGCACAAATAATCTTGATTTCTGCTCTCTTCTCACATTTTCAAGGGGATGAACTCACAGAAGCAACATTAAGAAACCTTTCAGGTAATCATGTGTTAATTTTATAAACAGACAAAAATACCATTTAGAACAGAAGTATCTATTGAGCCAGAACCTTATCCGTCAGGTTTTCATAAAGCTGTAAGAACACTTTTATGGAATGTATATGGTTCCTCTACCTCCCATACCTTAGACTCTGTCCTGAATTTTCTTGGTAAACTCCAGGAGTGCAATGTGTCTGCATATGGCACCCATCTAGTCTGGCCCGTTCTCGAGACTGTGGGCTCTGCAGGATGTGACTTCTACATTTCAAAAGGACATTTATACTTGAATGGTTTCCTCTTTAACTTAGGTATGACTTTTAGATATAGTAAATTACCTATTGATGAAAGAATAAACAAAATGTTGTATATATACTTGAGGGAATATTATCCTCCATAAAAAGATGAGATATTATGTCATTTGCAACAACATGGATATAACTAGTGGACATTATTTTAAATGAAATAACCTAGGCACAGGAAGAAAACTACAACATGACGTTGTGTGTGGAATATAAAAAGTTTGATCTCACAGAAGTTGCGAATACAACAGTAGCTTCCAGAGGCTGGGGAGAGAAGGGAGAAGAAAGGATAGGGTAAGGCTAGTTGACAGCTTCTCAGTTACAAATAGGAGAAATAAGTTCTGGTATGCTAGGAAACAGTGAGGGTGAATACAGATAATGGTAATGTGTTGTGTAATTCAAAAAAGCTGGAAGAAAGGATTTAAAACACTTTCACCATAAAGAAATGATAAATTTTTGAGGATATACATTTGGTTACCCTCCTTAATCGAACATTGCACAGTACATACGTGATCAAAACATAATATAGTACCCACCATTTATGTACAGCTTTACATATGAAAAAATTAAAAATAATAATATCAAAGCTGAATATCCTTATTTTAATGGACATTTTAAATCTTCATTATACAACCTAACAAATCGGTTTTCCTCTATGCAACATTTTTATTAATAAAATCAATGAAAAATGCACATGAAACAGATAAAGGTATAAGCAACCCTGTACTGATGTATATGTTAAATGCTCTTTGTTCTGTGGCTATTCTGTGCACTCCAGTCATCTTGCACCTGTACGTTATCCTTTACAATGAGAATCTGATGAAAGAGTGTTATGAGTCAGTTGCAATCCATTACAATTATTGGAAGAAAATCTAGACACATGGGCAACTGATGGTGAGTCAAAGAAATCTTCTCCATATGTGCAAGGTATCCAAATTTTAAATTGATATATTTTAGTAAAAATAGAAATCATATTCTTAAGGATCAAATTTATTACATTACTATGGAAATTTTGTTGTAATACATTTATTTCTCCAATTTTGTCTTTTTACTTTGTTGATTGCTCTCTTTCCTAGGTAGAAGTTTTTTGGTTTGCTATGATCTCTTTTTGTCTGCTTTTGCTTTTGTTGCTTTTGCTTTCAATCATATTTAAAAAAAATTGCCAAGACCAATGCCAAGAAATTTTTGTATATATTTAAAGACAAATATCTAATGGTTAGCAATTGCAAAAGTAAGGCTCCATAGCTATGTTGAATGTATAGAAGAGCACTATTACTATACAGAAAGTGGTGAGAAGTGCCTTTGTTTGTAAAGTACATTAAAAATGACATATTTGACTTTAATAGGGGAAGGGTTTTAATACACATGAAAATTGATACTAAAATATTTGAAAATTTTTCCTTGTAAATTTCAATTTCATGGAAGCCCATGTAATTAAAATAAAATTAGAGGTAACCATCCTAGAAATAAAGGACTTAGGGGACTTTTTGATTGCATAAAACTTTAGCAGATTGGAACATGTTTGCCTTCATATAACAGTAAATTTAAGCTGAGGATTTAGTTCAGTGGTTAGAGTGCTTGCCTACCAAGTGCAAGGCCCTGAGTTCGATCCCTGGCACAAAAAAAAAAAAAAAAAAAAAAAAAAAAAAAAAAAAAAAAAAAAAAAAAAAAAAAAAAAAAAAAACGGTAAATTTAAGATCTTGAAACTTCAAAGATTCAATTTAAAAGGAAAAAAATTACCATGAAATAAAAGCAAAAATAAAATACATAAAGTATTTCAAGGCTACAAATAGCCATGGACTTTTATTCTTGGGAAGGATAAATTACATGATACAACAGATGTTGGATTTAGGAATAAGATAATATTGATTTTGTTTGAGCATATGTTTACAGTCATGAGTGTCAATGAGGCTTTCGAGTGCCTTTACTACCAAAAACACAAATAAAAGGAAACAGAAGTAATTAATTTAAGGTCATTGCCTTATTTTTTTTTTCTGTCTTAAAACTGTGGGCTATGTGTTATTTGCATGCAGTATTTTTTTTTTAAATTTTATTTTAATGGTACATTTTAGATGTATATATTGATAACACTCACCATAGGGAATTTGTACTTGTACATGATATATCTTGTTGCTTCTTTTTTCCCATTCCCCTCCCCTCCCCTCTCTCCTCCAAGTTGTGTTGGTTAAAAAATCCTGAGACCGATTTCTGTATTTTAAAAACCAATTTAATACATCCAAGTCCCTAGATATGTTTTGTACTATTAATTACATAAAATTTAGTCTATTACTTAGAAATATTATTAATAACATTACAAAATTAGTTCATAAAATTGGTACGTCAATATTATCTTATTATGGATGTGCTGATAGAAAACAGTTAAACATTTTATGCCATTAGTGAAGGAATCAGTTTAGAGAAAACAAAGCAAACACACATAGCAAAAATAGTTTAGTATTTTACCTAATCAATAAGATATTACCCAAAATATTTCTTTGGTAGTCCTTACTACTATCAAAACTTACCTAATGTATTTCCCTACTTTTGTTTTCCTTCCTATACTCATTCATACATATATTTAGCACTAACTCTATGACAATATGAAGGTATTTTGCTTTCAAGCATTTTTATTTTATTAAACTGTATTACTCAAACATAAAAATAGGTCCATGAATATCATACATATCAAAGATTATCTCAAAATTGCTAACATAGTCAAGATTGTTTTGATATATACCATGTATTGATAAGTTTTGACATATATAATAGTTTTAATCTTCATCTTTATTGTAATAGGGCACTTCATGCACTTAGTTTGTTAGATAAATCACCTTCCCAGAAAGATGTAATGTGATATTAATTGTAACCAAAACTATTTTAGTTAAGGCAGAAGATACTGAAAAAAATGGAGAAAAGTTATTATTTAAATATGTAATTATATTTTGACAACCAAAAAGTTATCAATCTTAAATTTCTAGTGTTTCAAAGGTAATATAAGATATTGATTGTCTCATGCAAATGCATATATATTTCTGCTATTAACTAAGTATACAGATGGAGACTGTTATGGTTTGTGTCTAGATGTCCCCCCAAAGCCTCATGTGGTAAGAGATAGCTGGATCTAGAGTGTGTGATTACTAAATTGATCCATTGATCGGTTTGGCATGGTTCTGCTGGGATCAAGGATGTGAGACTGAGATTGGGGGTGGGAGTGCAGGCCGCCCTGGGGGCAGGTAGCCTAGATAAAAGATACAGGAAG
>PVJO010011453.1:0-18280 GCA_004026905.1 Hystrix cristata | reverse complement strand
ATTTCCTCACTTTACTTTGCGGCGGGTCAGCTGGTCAGTTGCCGGTCTGCCACGCCAGCCCGCCCTGCCTCGGACCCAGCGGACTATAGACTGAAACCTCTGCAGACTGTGAGCTAATAAAACTTTCTTCCCCTAACTTTGGGTGTCGAGTATTCTGTCCCAACAACGAGAGAAAAGTAACTAAAACAGAGACAATCAATCTGTTATTGATAACTATTAAGAAATGGGATGATACAACTGTATTAGTCAGCTTTTCTGTTACTGCGAAGAAATGCCTGACACTCACAACTTAAAAAAGGAGAGTTTTATTTGACTTGCAGTTTCAGAAGGTTCAGACCACAGCTGGCTCCAAACAGAAAAATGGCAGAAGCGTATGGCAGAAGAAATTTGCTTGGTAAAGGAAGCAGAAATGGAGAAGAAAGGAGCTGGGGACAAAAGTACAACTTTCCAATCAGCTGATACTCCAGCCAGGCCCTGCCTCCTCATAACACAGGCAGCTATGAACTCAATGGATCAGTCCATTGGTGAGTATAGTGCCCCTATTACCCATCCACCCCAAAGCCTGGACTCTGAACACACGGGACTTTTGAAGGACGTTTTAACTCTAATCCATAACAATGCCATTTTTATTATAATATTAAATAGGATTAAATTACAAAACATATATGTATATATATGATGAAGTAGCTTAGAGATCTTTTTCTTTTTATTGGTGCATATTAATTATTCAGAATTGTGCATTCATTGTGACATTTTCACATGTATAAACAGAATGTAATATACTTTGATCATATTCACCACCCTCTTTAACTCTCCTTTGTACTCCCTTTCTGCTGCCTGAATCCCTTTCCTCTTTTACAATACCTTTCCTAGAAGACAAATTTAATAACCCTGCAATACTTCAAAGCAAATGTATTTAATTTAAAATATATGCATACAATTATAAAAACATATATAAATAGTTTACATAAAGGAAACTATTTGAAGGCCAATTGTGTATGTTAGTATTGCTATCATCCTCTGTTCCTAGAATTATTTTCTTAAAAATATGATTTCAGGTCATTCTAAAGATTCCCTCGAGATTCAGAAATTTCCTACTTTCATATTTTAATGCTATTGTTAAAAAATCACGAGAATTTCCCAGAAATAAAAATATCTCATTTCTTATATTTAACATTAATTTTATTTTTTAACTTCAATTTTAAAATGGCACGATAGCAGCAAAGAAAATTTCTTTGAATAAAAGAAAAAAATCAATCATAACCTAATCACTTTCATATACCTTCAATTTCTTGAATATTCAGAATTGTTTGTTCAATTCCATCTAATGCCCATTCTCTTTTCATTGCTCATATAAATATTTATTTCAAGAAAAATCTGATATCATAAGAGAAAAAAGAGGAGATTTTTATTTCTTTGGGGAACTTTAAAAAAATCAAATGGGTACGTGTGTGTGTGTGCACGTGCACTCACATGCATGTGTGCGCTTAACCCTCGGTTCTACAAATCAACATAAAATTCTATTATTATACTATTTAATCTAGGATTGGGACATTTCTGAAGATTCTTCTGCTCTTTGGACATTAGAGTATGACAGTATATGATGACAATCACAATTTTTCTAGATATACATGGTTTCTTTCCTTAACCCTGTGCCCTTAAACTGGACTAACTACACTGAATGACTCCATTAAATCAATTTTCCTAAAGTCTTTTCTACATTTCCAGTTTTTAGAATCTCTTATATTCCATTCCAAATCTTCTGATCTCTGGACAGTTTAGCTTTGAATTGGGATTTATGTGTCTTCTTGGATTGACTAACTGTTCTGATATTTTATGTGGCTTAAAACACACAGTAGTTAAGAAGTAACTACTCATTTCCACTCTACACTGTCTCACACATTAGTTGGGTTGACTCTGATGACTGGGAGATAAAATAGCCGGGAATTGGCCAAAAATCAGTTCTTCTATGTGTTTTCTCACTGTCTCTTTGTGTGTTCACTCCTCATTTTCTGTCCATTTTGGTGACCTTAGGTGGCCAAACTTCTTACGTGTTTTCTAGGTCTCCAAGAAACAGTGTTGTAAGAGGCCTGGAAGAAAACTAAGTTTCCACTCACCTCAGCTACAAATTTCCAGTCGGTTCTCTTTAATGTACTGATTACATAAGTCACTACTGTCATCCCAGGCTCAAGGGGAAGGCAAAATTAAACACTACTGCATAGCTAGTAGTAGAATAAAGAATTTGCAATGCTCCTAATCTACCACAATGATAGAGTCTAGCTTAGTTTATGAAGTATGCTAGGAAGAACATTCCTACTAAACTAGAACACCTATAGATTATAGAATTTACAATCTATTGTTTTATCTATCTTATTGTGATCATCAATGTGGGAATGATTCCATTTTATTTATTGCCATAGTGCCTAGTAAAAAGTAATCATTTGAAAAGTATATGTTTTTGAATAAATGATAGCTGCTTGAGACAAAAAGTTGATAATGAAATTCCTCAAAATAAAGACATAATTGATTTCCCGTTACACAGATAATTTGAAACACTCTAATCTTAAATTTCCTTATTTGTACTCATGATTTTTCCAGTGAAAACTGCCATCACTCATTGGCTTCTCTTTATGCCCAAAATTCAGGAAGACCAAACCACCCACAATTATCCATAGTGTATTTCCCATTTCTGTTTCTTTGTATATTCTATAACATATGCTTTGGAGTCCATCTTTTTCTTCTGCTTGTAAAATTTTATTCATCTCTCAACTCCAAACTCAACTATCATCTTCCTCTGAAGACTTTACCTAAAATAACTTAGTTGGCCACTTCTACTTTTTGTTCCAAACATCACTTATCATTCATTATGCTTCTGCTTTTTAGTTGCTTACTTAACAACTGCCTTGGAGTCATCCTTCGCTGTAGGTGTGATTCCAAAAAGAATTCACAGGAGGCACAAGGGATAAACTGACTTGGCTGTGAAACCCAGTAAAGGAGCCAAGATAATTTCAATCTGCCTGTAGCTATATATACCTCTGGCTAAATGCCAGACTACATTTCCTTTCTAACAAGGCATGTAGATTGGGATGGGATGCTCTTGACGTATGGTACGTATAAGTGGAACTAATGAGCTGGTAGAGCACTGGATGCTACAGGTACATCAAGGATTATTTCCATTCTATGGATACCTGGTTCTTCAAACTAAGAACACATGATCAGAGACCCATTGGGAAACTAACTTGGCTAATCAGTAACCTATGTCACCCATTACCTTGGCTTCTGTTTTTTAAGTCTCTAAGGTAGTAAATCCACAAACATGTCAACAAAAGAACTATCTACTAATCTTTACTTCAGTCTTCTAAATCACTCTTTAACCAATCCACTTACTTCATAATCTATATTAAGCACACTTCTACATGCTGGAAACATTTTAGTGAATACAATAAATAGATCTCCTGTTCAACAGGCTTAACTTTAAATAGGAATAGTAAACAATTAACAATGAGAGTATTAAAAACAAAATAAAATATTTAAAATGAGAGAAGTAAAGTATATTGGGAAGGATGGACAAAGTGGCATTTTAAGAGATGATATTTGAGGTATATCACAGCCAAGAGGAGCCCTAAAGAAACATTATTCTAGACAGAAGTAATAGCGAGTAACAAAGGACCAAAAATAGGAGTAAGCTTGGTACGTTTCATGAATATCAGAGTAGCATTAGAAGTGAAACCTATGGTATAAAGTCAGACTTTTCAACACATTGTAAGGAGGTTGATTTTAGACAATACGATGGGAGTTGTTGCAGGATTAAGCAAGTGAAAGACATCCTCTTATTTTTAAAAGATTACTTTGGCAACTACGTGGAGAATGTAAGAAAAAAGTAAAGGAGGAAACAGAGGATATAGGAGAAATTGAAGGCATAAAGATGGACAAAGTCTGTGATTTCAGGAATTCCGACCCGCTTCTAACAAATATTATCCTGAACTGTGGATGATTTTGCTAGAAACCTAACAAGGAATACATTCAATTTTGGGTAAGAATGGCCTTACATCATTAAGATTTCCTATTCTGTTGAACTCCAGCACAGGGGCAATATCATGAGGTTGGATACCATGGTGAACTCCATTTAACTGTAGATCACATTGCAGAATTACATGTAATTAGACATTCATAGGTTCTTAAATATCACTAGACCAATTCAGTCTTAATCTCAGTATTTTAGTATTGAGATTTAATTCAGTATTTTAATCTCACAGAACTCCAGTATCCCACAGAAATGACTGTCCACCATTTTAATAAAAACAAAATTTTAATAAACATTATTTTTAAAGAAAATATTTCACTTCTCATAGACAAGATACTATCTCATGCACAGGTGTGATAGATTTCTTACCAAAAAATAAATAATAATTTGATGATCCAGGAACATGATTCTTATTTCTGAGCCAAGCTTCTTGAACCAATTATAATTCATTTTCCTGCACCCCTAACTTTATATCCAACTGACTATACTATGGTTATACTATAGTCTTTTAAGCTTGAAATAGATTTATGATAATACTTATCCCTGATAATTCTTAGTTGCTGGTTTACAATTATCAGTGAGAGTTGCCAGTAGTTAGTGACACAAAGTAACCATCTTTATATCTTAAGCAAGAAATGGAATATTGAAAAATATTAGAGTCTCACAAGAAGATGATAGGACCCTGGAGTATCACCTCTGGAATACTTAAGGAATCCAAGGATGTCTGAGAAGGTGGACCAATAAAAACATAGCAGAGTTCACCAGAAGATGCTGGCCATTTGATAAAATAAGAGCTCCATTGATCTCACCCTTTGCCTGAACATGGGATCTGGGTGACTTTGACTAGTTTATACAATCGTCTTACATTCATGTGAAGGGAGAGAAGGAACAGGGATATGGAGAAGGAACATTTTCCTAAACAAATCCCCACCAAAGAAAGCTAACATTCAAATGTCTGTGATAACACTGCACTCAGAGCTTGGAATTAAGACTTGAAAGAATAAAATGAAATGATTCAGTCAGGTTATGGAATGAGATTAACTCAGTTCAAATTCTTTGCCTTTCACTTACTTCCTATGTGATATTTAACAAGCTGTAGAACCCTTCACAATCTAGTTTTTAAAAAAAAAAGATGGAAGCAGTTATTAGGGATTATAGGAGGCTGTAAGAATTAATTTATCAATTGCTTAAAACCAGGTTTGATACTTAATGGTAAGAACATTATAAATCTTAGGTGTTACTTACTATAGTGGCACAAATGAGTATGGAATGACAAGTGAATGGAAGCATAAATACCAAAAGGAGAGCAAAATAGAATTGCTCACTGATTAATATGAGAGCAAGGGGAAGGAATCACTGGCAATCTCAATATTTTCGTTAAATCAAGTATGTGGATTTCAGTGTATTTACTAAGATGAAACAAATCTCCACCCCTAACTTTCTCAGTTTGATTCACCAGGACACAGAATTCCCATGACCTATTTTATATAAAAACTTCCTTGTTTCTGCTCAACTTTAGGGATGTTCCAACATTTTAGCTAAACATTCAGGAAAATTTCACACTTCTTCCAACAAAAAGAGAACATAAAATTATCGATTATACATTTGTTCACCTTTTATATCTATCCAGTGTCTGTAACAGTGGCTGTTAGTGCTTGTATCTCGATGGGTCCCCAAAACCTCACGCACTCATAGGTGGGGCTTTTCAGACCTGGCTGGTTGTAAGGCGTGTGATACTGGAATTAAGAGTGTGTGGTCCTAAATCAGACTACTGACTGGAGTTAGCATCAGGCTAAGTGTGGCAAGGGAAGCCCCACCCTGGATGTGGGTAGCACAAATCAATAGGTTTATACCCAGATGGAATACAATAGAGAGAGTGAAGGCAGGCTTGCTGCTGCTACCTCCTGCCTGCTCTGCCATGAATTGTGTCTCCTCTGCCATGCCACGCTACTTAGGAGACTATGGACTCTGGACTGAATCCTCTACAAACTATGAGCTGAAATAAACCTTTCCTCCTTTAACTTGTAGGTATCAGGTATTTTGTCTCACCAACAAGAAAAGTAACTAAGACAGTGACTAAGTTGGTAGGCTTTATAGTAAATTTCCAAGTAAAATGTTGAATAAGACGTGATTGACACAGTCTAACAGCGTCTGTCTGAACATAGAATCTTTCCTGATTTTCCGTGTATTGTAACATATTCAAAGGCATCATAAATCATGGTGTGACATCTTTGGAAAGACCATTATACCTATCATGCTTTCTAAAGAGAAATATAAATAAACCATGAATAGACAAAACAAAATTTCAGAATTTCTGTTTCTGTAGTAATGGAACACCATATACAACAAAAATACTTTCTTGTGGTTTATCCAATTCGATTTTCAATATTACACTTATTTTCTCTAACATATAATTAGAGAGTGATGAAGTTATCAAAGCTTCCAAGAAACTTTAAAAGTTAGTTGAATAAGTTTTAACATGAGAGAAGAAAAACATCAAAATTCCCTGGAAGTAATTTTCTTAGCATATCATAAAGAAATACACCACAGACATCATTTCAAAAAAGCAACTGCAGTAGTTATCTGACATTGTAGGTTTTTAAGGATTAATTCATTCGTGGAAAAAAGGAAAACACCATCATTAAAATCTAGGCCACCAGTAAAAATTAAAGAAGATAATATGTGTTCAATAAAAATAGTTGAGAGGGAATTCTTTTCACCAAATGTGTAGTAGTCTAAACAAAGATAAAATATTGTAAAATATTTAAAATTTAGGGAAAGTATGATTAAAATTTAAGAAAAACATCTTATCTTCTTTCCTTTGGTTTTTAAAAAAAGAATTGTTTTTCAGGATGCATGAATATCAGCCAAACAAAAACAGGAAAAGTAATGGAAATAGCCCAGACTTTCCTAAGCTTCATGATAATGAAAAGGACTGATAAAATTTACTGTAAAAACAAGACCAACACTGAAAACCAAAACTATTCAGGATGCCTTTTTATTTCTCCAAACTACATTTTCTTTTCTGATTTAATATCTAATGAAAACTTATGTAGAACAAAATTTTGGCATCTATTTCATAAGGACATTTTGTGAAAAATCCTGTATGAAATATTTAATCCTTCCACTGAAATACTGAAGGAAATATTGGACCATCATTAATCATACCAAAGCAGTACATTACTCTAAAGCAGAAAAGAATGTTCTCATAAAGGCAACATGAAGGAAATTCTAGAGTGGAAGCCAAACTAATTATTATATGCTTTGAAGAATAAAACATTCAATAAAGGAGGTAAAAGGGAATTGTTGGAGGTGATTTTAAGTAGTAGCCTATATACTTGGAATAAATTGATATTTTGCGTTTGGATACGTGTGGAGGTGGGCAGAAAGGAGGAAAGCATTCTAAACACAGCCATTTCAATTTACACTCTGTTACTAAGAAAGAAGTTCTTTAAGCGACACTTTATTACATATTGTACTAATACTTCAGCTTCCAATAAGTGAGGACCAAAAGAATAATATCTGTTTCCCTACACAAATTAAGAAATGAATATGGAAGCACTTAAGTAAAATCCATATAGCCGCAGTATCTTGTTTATTGCCTTACACAAATAGATAATCAATATTTATTGACTAAGAATGTAAGAAAAAATCACTGATCAAAGTTATACCGAATGTTTTATGGTTACTTTACCCCCGTTAGTCAGCCATATGACATCAGCATCATCAATTTGCATGTTTCCACAAAAATGCACTTGCTAAGATCCCCTCCCTGTAACTGTGCATTCTAAATCTTTGTCTTTCAGATAAATTAGCTACAGTTCCAGGAAGACAAAGAAGAAAAGTCAGAGAAATAGGAGAGATCTTTAATGAGAGCATTATTTACAAAGTCTGAGCAAGGCAAAGGGAAATAAAAATCAGGGCTAGCAACAGTGTAAAAGCCACTGCTCCAGATCTGAAAGAACAGGGGGAAAGTAGTTGCTATGGGACCCTGAGAAAGCTGAGCTTAGCCGTAGCTGGGAGAGAGGGTCTCTCTCATTAGAGGAGGTGCCTTCATTACAGGAGTATAGCGCTTGTCAATCCATGAGCCAAACACAACTGGAAACCTGAGACAAAAAGGTCTTTACTTCCGGAGCAGAGAGTAAGGGAGAAAATAGAGAGTGGATGTGAAGAGGAGGAGGCCAAGAATATCCAGGACACTTGGAGTCATTCTTAATGTCTTCTTAACATTAACTCCTCAATGACATTTGATGAACCACCCAACGAATGCAATCAAAACACACACCCACACTTTATCACGTCACATCACTAAAACTGGCCCAAATCTGTCTTTGATGTGCTACACATTACTAGAAGCACATGGTTTATTTTTTTACTAAATCATTTAGACGCTCCTGAATAAATATCTAAATACCATAATCATTAGTAACAAAATATGTATTTTTCACATAGTATGTGATAAAACTAAAAACCTTAGACATGGAAACATGCAAAAGTGGCTTTGTGGAAAGTAGTTTTCAGTACTTTAGGGCCTCTAACACACTGAAGAGGAAGGTGGTCATTTGCCCTGAAAGAAGTCCCTGTTCTCTGCACGTGTAAAACCTCAACAAATTGTTGCCGTGTGCTCTTCTCTGTGGTCCTGAATTCTCTGTCATTATTGGTACTGTTTCTGGTCTGTTCGGTCCACAGAAATCTGAGTGAGATCTGGAGAACACCCTTCCTTCCCCTGTAAGACTTCTCAATTTTTTTTTCAATATTCTATTTTTTATTCTTAAAATCCTCTAATGCATCTAGTATAATTGACGAATTAGGACAAAACATCTGTCAATTAAAACAGCAGTTACAAGAATCAGAACTTCAAAGAAAACAGCTATTAAAGGTAGGCCTTGTATTTTTACCTGGAACAATTCATTAAACTCACTTTTCCTTTTCTTAATTTATGGGTTTTTTTTAAATTTTTTTAACAAGAACATGTATTGGTACATTGTATACATAATGATCACATTCATCATGGTTGTTTTGTACCTGTACATGATGTACCTTGCTTTTCCCGCCTCTTCCCCACCCCTCCCTTCTGTTCCCCCTTCCCTATTTATAGCAGGTTTATTTATATTTTTCCATTTTTTCCCTTTCCTCTTTCTTTCCTTTTTCTCTTCCTTCTTTTCCCCCTTCTCCCTTTCTAGTGCTCCTCTCTTTTAATAATCTTCCTTTTATAAAATATCTATTGTACCTCTTTGTCCTTATTTACACTTATGGTAGGCTGGTCCAGCCACTGTGGAAATCAGTGTGGAGATTCCTCAAAAATCTACAACTAGAGCTTCCATTTGATCCAGCTATTTCTCTACTGGGTATCTTCCCAGAAGAATTAAAATCATCATACCACAGCTATATATGCACAACCATGCTTATAGCAACACAATTTGTAATAGCTAAGTCTTGGAAACAACCTAAATGCCCAACAACCAATGAATGGCTAAAGAAGATGTGGTTTTTCTATACAATGAAGTACTACTCTGCCATAAAGAAGGATAAACTAGAGACATATATAATAAATGGATGTACCTTGAGAACATACTCTTAAGTGAAATAAATGAGACACTCATGACTTCTCTATTTTTCTGCCTTAGAATTGCTATCTAAGTAAGATCCCACCTGCATCAAGGACAGTGGAGTCGGGGACAACTTTGGAAGGTTCTGTAGCACCATCCCTGGAGGTGGAGACTCCCTAAATTCTAGCACCATTTTCAGACCTCCTCTTAAGACTTTCTGAAATGGCATTCGTCAGCCAGGGCTGCCCTAGAAACCAGCATTTGTCTACATAAGCATCAGAAAGAACATGGGGAATTTCTTCCTAGCGGTGAGTAAACGAGATAACAGACCTCAGTTTTGCACGAAACCTAAAATTTCTGAGGAAATTTGCATTGGAAAGTAAAAAGGTAATAATTAGACTTCTCTCTGATGAGAACAGAGATGATTTTTCAGAATTCCAGAAACTCTTAGTATAGCTTCGCTATTTGACTGCTGACAGTATTTAGGCCTTACCTCTCTCCCGTCCTCTTATGCAAACTGCCAATCAGCTGACAAGAAAGCCTGGATGCTCTCTGCCTCAGTACTGCATGCACACTCAAACCATGCAAGCTGTGTCCCAGGCATGGATCACCCACTCAGGACCCAGCCCGAACATTTCAAACCCAGCAGGACTCCCTTCGTGGCTGTCTCAAGACATTGAGGACCAGTTTGGGAGGGCTCTGCTCTCCCTAGAGATCTCAATTTTGGAGGTAATAAAACTTCTCATACCATCTTCTTGTATATGTGTAGTGTCACCAGTCATCATACATCAACTAAATTTGGAATACGCTTTCCTATCTCACACCCTGGAGTGACTATGATGTAAAGAAAGCCTCCTTCCATTTCCTCTTACAGTTAATGAAGTTGTCATACCAACTGCTGACAATTTTGCATCATCCCATTTTCTTACCAGCTAAAATGAGGGACCCAACATAAGGTTAAAATGGCTTGGCTGGGAGGAGGGAAGGAGGAGACAGAATCCAAAGAGACTGAAAGTAGTGATGTTAAAAATCATCTCTCTGCATTGGAAGTTTTCATCCAGTCTCCCTTTCTTTCCTTGCCAATTCCAAAAGTGCCTCAAACTTCTGTTAATGGCAGCAGGTTCAGCTCATTGTACTGTGGGCAGAGTGGTCACAAACCAAAACCTAAAACATTCTTCAGTGAGAAAAATGAAATCAATATGCCCCAGATCCATGGGCTTGCTTTCATGTGTAGTCGTGGCAATAGTTAGATGTGAAGTTTTACCAATGAGTTTGTAACTCACATACAAAAGGCACCTTCCCAGAAGAGATCGTTGTCCAACTCCGCCCATTCTGACTTCATCATGAAGTCCATTATTAATTGGACTGGACATTGTTTAAAGCTTCCTTCCGTATGCTCAGTGGTCTTACTGTTGTTACATAAGAGGTAACTTTCATGTTACTCAAGTTTTAGTATCAGTTGAGTGTAACAAAACTGGTGTTGAATTGAATATCCCCAATGCTACACTTTCCCAACTAATAGGATAAACTATTGCACTGATTTATATAATTCTATTCACTGAAAACATGTTAGTGTATCTTCACTTTATTTCTAAGTTACTTGGAAATATCCATCTTTAAAGAAAGTTGTCATTTAAAGAAATTATGGGCATTACAGCAATAGGTTTCTTTTTTCTTCTCTCATGAATTTTGCAAATAAATGAAGTAGAAAACCTACCATCCTGAATAAAGAACTTAACTAGTTCGGGCCAGTGAATATATTAGGACAAATAAATAAAATGGAGAGGAAAGGAAGAAAGATGGTATGATGCAATTCATTCCTTTTAAGTGAAAAATGGGTTTTTATTTTTAAAGGACGCTTTGTTAATAGCAAATACAGTAAGCTACACACAAACCCAACCGGTTTCTCACCTCATCACTCTCTCCATACTAAGCCTTCCTTGCAGACTTCTTTTAGACACAAACATTTCCAGTTAGCCTGGCACTGCCCCATGGCCCTTATCTGACCCTCTAAAAAAATCCCTTATGTACCTTGATTCAAAGACGGCATAGATTTCTGCAGAAAGCCAGACCAGCCTCAAGCAAGTAATAGGTTGTTAAGATTTAACAAGAAAATATAAGGGACTCAATAGAAGGTTGGCTGGAAGGAGAGAGGGAGGAGACAGAATCCAAAGTTTAAAGAGACTGAAAGTAATAATGTTAAAAATCATTTCAACAATCAGATTTAAAAATACACTTTATTCAAATGCTTGATGAAGCATAATGGAGAAGCAAAATGAAAATCCCAAATCATTAACGTACACTGTAAAAATGAAACCGATGTAAAATAGTTTTATACCACCTGGCTAATGCACATTCCTTTGTATTAAGGTGTCTATATGGATTTATGTATCTACATACATGGAAAATAATTGATTGTTAATACCACAAAAATAGAATATTTAGTAAAATGTATTAAAGTTTGAGATGAATGTCTTCTTGTTGCCTCTTTTTACAAATGAAGATGAATCTAGATTTTCAGAGTAACAATAAGCAAATTCAAGGCTATTAAATCAAAATGTTCCTTGTACAGTGTATGCTAAATTGAACAACTTGCTTTAGTTCATTCTAAATTTTAAATAGATGCTCTAATTCTTAGGATTTACTTTAACATATTTCTTGCACTATTTAATTCAATAAATTATAAAATTAATATACATTAGTGAACAGTTAACTGTAGCAATGTTCAGAACAATGATATGTCTCTCTCTGCAATCTAAAATATACATAGCATTTTTAGTATGTAATTTATTAGAGTAAAATTCACACTTTCATACATACATTTCTGCAGGTTTTGCCAAATACATGCAGCACAAAACTATTATCCTAATGGAGATGTACAATAGTCCCATCACTCCAGAGCCCAGACTGTGACAAAAATTCAGTATCTGGCTTTGTTCACTTTGTATCCAAATAATAGAGTACCCCTAATTGTAAGATTAATTGATTAAAATCGAGTATAATTATAAGGTTCCACTCTCTTGTTCTTCATTATAAGGCACGTGTATTCTTACTCTCTCCCGTGTGCTGTCTCCCCCTCCCCTATTTTCTTTTTAAACCCTACTCAAAATATATACCCTTTCCTACTTCTTTTCCAATATAAATCAGGACATTTTTATTTTTATTTTTGTTTTCTTCATCCAGACAGCAATTATTCTGATTTGCATTAACAGGGAAAAAAAAAAATCTCCAAATGACATTACCTCACAAAGAAGAATGTAGCACTACATTAGATTTTCAAGATTGGATAAAGCATGTTTAGGCTAAATTTGGACATCAGCAGTTTTAAAACCCAAATCTGATGTATCTGGCACTCTTTATTGTCTTGGAGGTTACATCAGTGGATGCTTAAAGTCTTTCTCCTGGCAGAAACAGTCTCCAGTGAGGTTTCTATACAATTTGCTAGAAACGCTTGGTTTCAGAAGTCATTCCTTCCAATCCCCAGGGACATCTGTCTGCTAAAGTCACTCTGCCCTCATGCTACCTGTTAGATGTCTTGGGGAAATCCTCTTATACAGAAGCAATATGTAAATTTAAAAAGACAGTTCAAAAACCTGTTTTTACTTTGTGCATGAAAAGATTTCAACTCCCTTCAGTTTTGTTAACAGATAACTGCTTCTGTTTTTCGTTTTGCCCCTTGTGGGTTTCTTTAGTATAATCTTTCAAGTTAGAGACTGGGAAGGTAAGATGGAGATATCTTGTTGTAGAAGTAATAAAGCATTTACCACAGTTAGTTTTAGGGTGGTGACCTTTCAGGGAAAGACGGTATTCATGAAGTGAACGTTCAGTTCAGGGGAGCTGACTGCACACCCAAAACAAATAGCACAGGAGCTGTTTACAACTCTGCACGGCTGCTTGGGATGCTTGAATCTGAAGAACACCATGAAACTCTACCAGCCATTCAGGTGCTTTGATCCATATCCACACTCCACATCTTATCCAGTTTTACATGGGATAGATAGTAAAAGTAGAATCATTTACATCAGTTACTGGTAATTTTTTTTTCTGTGAGTGCCAACTCATTTTTCAGTAACTCTGGCACCAGTCTTCCTACTCTGACCTAATATTCTGCAATATTCAAAGGTTAGCTGGCTCATTTCCTTTTAATTTTTCAGCCCTACTCAGATATTCTTGGACAGATTCTCCAGTCACTGTAGGCTCTAATAAAACTATATAAAACTGTAAGCATTCTTTACCCTTACTATATTGCAAGTAATACCCAAACACTGCTTTCAAAAACTTATACGAATGCTTCTCAAAATGTAAGTGTCTGAGAGTTATCAGGAGAACATATTAGAATACAGATTTTGAGGGTCCTATCTCCAGAGTTTCTCATTGAGTTTGAGGTGTGGTCCAAGATTCTGTGTTTCTAAAAACTTACAAGTGATGTTTATGTGGTGGTTCTGAGGACAATCCATTAAGAAGTACTGAACTGTCTGTTCTTTTCTGATAATTCATTATATTAATTAGTGACATAAGGAACACCATTTTTCCCTACTTTTTTCCCTCTTCTCCTACACAGAATGGACATTCATCTACTTTTTCACAGAATTTTTTCTCCTGCAATTCAGGTATGCCAAATACTGTATTGTGACACTCAGTTTTATCCTGTTCCTTCCAAATTTTCTTCTAGATTGCAGAGTGCCCTCCCCCAAAAAACAGTGATTTTTCAACTCATTCTTATATTTAACCAATGAAACATGCTCCTAAAATATTTCTGCTACCCATCAACAGATGAAGAAACTGTAATATATTATATATATTACATCATATAAAATATATTATATATTATATATTAATATTATATATTATATATACTTATATATGTGTGTATGTGTGTGTATATATATAAAAATTATATATTATATTATATATATTATATTATATTATATTATATACATATATATATAAAAATTCCACTACCTGTGTCATTTGCAGGAAAAAAAAAGGATGGAAAGTAAGATCATCGTGCTAAGTGAAATAAACTAGACATGAAAAGTTAAATATCACATGGTTTCTCTTAGATGAGAAACCCAAAACATAAATAAATAGAGGAATAAAGGAGAGACAATAGGATACTAGAAGGCAGATGTCTGGAGTTGGGGAAGGGGATCTGCATGGTGGCGAGGGTGTCTGAAAATGACAGAGGCACATTACATGTCTGCACCAGTCCCAAAAAGAATATTAGTATTCTGTATTGCAAATACACACTAATATAAAAAACAAGCAAGTGACAAGAATATGTCATTATTTTCGGGTGGTTCTTATGGAAAAACATGGACGCAGGCAGCTGGCAGATGGATGTTTGCTCTTGGTTTTCATGATTCCCATCACAGGCAGTTTTGTACCCGAGCAGCCCACAATATCAGTAGTGACTTCTCCAGGATGCTTGTAATTCAATAGACTTTGAGGGCAGCCTTCCTGACCTTTGCTTCCCCAAGATTTCTAAGGTTGTGAATTTTTGCTGCTAATCTTGTTTTCAAGTAGCATACGTTAAATTATTTAGGAGACTGCTTCTTTACCAAGCAAAACGAGAGTGAATCACAAAGTACTGTGTCTAGGGCAATGGTAGTGAACCTATAGCATAGGTGTCATTTATTTTTAAGACAAAAGATGTTAGTGTATGAATTGTTTCTTCTAAACTGAAACTTCAGCATTCAGGTGTAACTGCAGTGTTAGCACTGCAAGATAATTAAGTTGGGTTGCAGCTCAGGCACTGGTCTCTAAAAGGTCCACCATGACTGGTCTAGAGGAAAGAGTTGTAAAACAGATAATGCTAGATGTGGCTTTTAGAACATATAAAAGGAGGCTTGACCATTGTTCTTCTTCACAAATGGAAAATCAGACTTATCCCTGAGATGGAATTCTTTTGTTCCATGAAGAACTGTGTAGATGACTCCAGAATTGAGGGTTAATATTGCCTGGTAGAAAACAAAATTGTAGTATGCCAGTACTTTCTGTTGAAATTTTTAAAAACAAAAATGAAAATAAAAAATTAAGACCCTTGTGCAGTTAAACAGACTTGAGAAATGATAACTACTCGTCTCATCTCACCGTGCTTCCTTGTATGGCTGCATTCTATCGTCTCTGAAAATTGGCTCATGCAATTATAGAGGCTGAGACGTTCTAAGTTGGGCATCTGTCAGGTGTGATATTCAAGAATGAATGAAAGTTTCAGACAGTCTGAAGACCAGAAGAAGCCTAGTAAGACAAGCAGGCAGTTAGAGCTTCTTCTTAGCCTTTTTGTTCAATTCAGGTCAACTGACTGGACGAGACTTAACGCACATTAGTGTAAGTATACCGAGTACCATTCATATGTACCTGAAGTCATGTTTGGCCAAGTGTCTGGACTCCACAACCCAGTCAAGTTGACACATAAATTAACCATCATGGTACTTATGCTGTAGAATTTATCCAATGTAGGCCCCCAAATGACCCATCTTTCATGAAACACTCACTAATGTTCCTCAGACACACTATATTTCAACAAAGAACTAGCCCCCCAAAAAATGTCATTGGAGTGAGCACAGAGGATTAGGCAATAAAGTTTCTGATATAATTTTTAAAAAATTCTGAAGTTGCCAAGTTTCTCAATAATAAAGACATGATAATGATGTGAAAACTATTGGAACTAAGTTCTGTTCATTAATACATTCTAATAAATTATACGGAAAAATGTTATTTAAATTCTTTAAAATTTTTATTATATGTCTCTGGATGTTTCACTCTGGATAAATTATTAGAATATCTTCAGAAGTCTTTGTGCTAATTTTATAATAAAAATATGAAGATGAAACTGGATTCCATCCCACAGTGACTCAGAGAAGGGGAATGGAGGAAATTCAATGAAAAATAACCATTCTTTTCCACTGAAAGGAAAGTAAGAAATTCAAATCTGGGGACAAAATAAGAAAAGAAAAGATATGGCTAAAAATCTATTATGAAAAGAAATTCCAGGCTTTTATGAGAAGGGGACTCAAAATTCCAACCAATCTTCATTACGTATCTGCTTTAAGTGCCACAGTGAAGCTCCAGGACCTTTCCTCAGCCCATTTCCTCACCAGTATTTCCCCTGCTGGAAATTTCACCCACCTTATGATAACTCTCAGTAGTGAGGAGAAGCCCAGAAAATATGTGATTATAGGATTTCTATATCCTACTCAGATGCTTTCTAACTCTTATGATATAGGTTCAAGAAAATCTTGTTTAAAGGTTCAAGTTCATAATACAAATCCTTAAACTTTAATTAAATCTCCTTAACTTTAAACTCCATTCCTTTTTGTTAGCTTCATTTCTTGCAACTCATCTCTCTCTCTCCCACCTCTCCCTCCCCCCTCATTGTCTCTCTCTCTCTCTCTCTCTCCCTGTGTCTAGATTCCAGAAGTTGTAAATACATTTGCAAACCACCCTGTACTCACTTTGCCAACAGTTCAAGGAAAATACACACACGCATGCATACACACACACGCGCACACACACACACAGAGCAACAACAAAAAGAAATCCAAACTAACTTCATGAAAAATCTATCTAGTTGACAATACATAATAAAATACATATTAAAAGAGAATCTCTTGTTTTGGCAAATTTAGGAGACTAAAACAAAGAGAAATAGGTGGTCCACCAAATGATAAGATCCTCTGGAAATAATTACATTCCTGTAACTGAAAAATAGAACCTTCCTTTTTAGATTTGTGTCTGTTCAATTATAACAACAAGGCCAAAAAGAAAAAGTTCTTGACCAATCCATCTCTTTTGAGATGCATCTAAGTATAAAACCAATGTTCTAAATTAAGAGTGTGTTAGCTATGATTAAATATTTATGACAGAAATATCAAGACCATGTGAACACTGATCTTCTATGTATTAATTTGTCCGCAAAGCCTCGGTAGGCCCCTACTGTGAATCCCAGGCTGGGAGCAGCCCGAGTACTGCTCAGATTCATGAGACAAATGTTGAGACCCAATGGGTGCCCCTCCATTTACATTGTGTGTATTTCTTCCCCAGGACGAAGGTACAGAGACTGTCTCTTCAGTAGGAATGCCCTTTTGTTGCTGCAGGAGTCCTGTTTCACGTGGTCCAGAACTGTCCTATGTAGCCCAAAATACCTTGTCCATTGGTGTTCCCTACATCTTTCAGTTATCTATTTAATAAGCATCCACTGAAAATATCTAATGTGTTGGATGTCAAATAAGTATTATTAATAATAATAGCAATGGTAAAGAAACTAACAGACAATTACAACATAATGTGATGAGCACTCAGGAAAGAAGTGTGTTGGTAAGAAAGTGAGTGAGGTCAGGGAATATTTTCTGAAGAAAGAGAGATTTCTTGAGCTATTTCCTGAAATTAAAGAAGTAATTTATTCAGTTTAATGATAATGCTTATACCACATACTGGAACCTCTGGGATACAATGAAAGCAGTACTACGAGGGAAATTCATTGCATTGAACTCCCACATCAGGAACACAGAAAGAGTCCAAATAAACAATTTAATGTTGAACCTCAAACAGCTAGAAAAAGAAGAACAAATCAAGCCCAAAGCTCATAGGAGAGAGGAAATTATTAAGATCAGAGCTGAAATTAATGCAATTGAGACTAAGAAAACAATACAAAAAATCAATAAATCAAAGAGTTGGTTCTTTGAACGAATAAATAAAATAGATA
>PVJO010011452.1:0-59689 GCA_004026905.1 Hystrix cristata | reverse complement strand
TCGATTGTTTTTCTTAGTTCCTCTGTTTTTTTATCTGTGTCTACCCTGAACTCACTAAGCAAATCTTTCATTATGTTGGTCATCTCTTTCCTGACCTGGTCTATTACCTCTAGTCTGATGTTCTCTATTGCTGTGCCTATCTGTTTTTGAACTTCTGTTGCTATTATCTCTGAGAGTTTGGTTGGGTGTCTTCTGGCATTCCCAATGTCATTGTCCTCTATATTTATTCTGGTTGGGCTGGGGGTCTGGGGTTGCGTTTTTGTTCTATGTCTGGTCATTTTCTTTCTATACATATGTACTTTACCCCTCTTAGTTTGTTCTCCGAGTTGGTTTGATATTTTCTTTGTATGAGGTTAGAAAAAGATAGGTAATAGTGTCCTCCTTGGGAATGTCTGTTTCTGCGTTTTCTTCTGGGTATATGTGTTTCTTGGTTCTTATGACCTTTAGTTCTCCAGGGTTATCTTCAATGACAAGGTGATGGTTGGCTCTACTTGGTAATGGTGACTTCAGAGAGAGGAAGGGAAAAGAAAGTAACAACAACAAAAAAAAGCTAAAAGAGGGACAAAAGGAGAAGAAAGAGGAGGAAAAAACAAACATACAGACATCCAAAAAAAAAACCACACCAAAAACAAAAAATCAAAGTGTGGGTGGGAAAACAGCAGACGATAGTGTCACCAGAGAGGAGACCTAGACTTTATGCACGATGATGGGTTCAGACCCTGCCGGCGTGTGGGCCCAGGCTGCAGTCTTTTGTCCCTAGCGCCGACCCTCTCACCTGGGCGGGGAATATCCTGCAGTCAGGAGGCCCCACCATGCTGCTTTTGGGTGGCGGGGAAGGAACCGAGAAGCTCCCTGCCATTGGAGATCGTGATGGCACCTTATTCGGGTTTTTATTCCACATGCATAAAAATATCAGTGGATGTCATTCTTTGGCATATCATTTTCCCTAGAGCATCGCATAGACTGAATAAGAATGAATAGATAAAAAAATTGGGAAAAAATTTTCATGAAAAATAAAATGTCCAGAAAGTAAAGTTGCCATTATTGCTTTAAATGTCATTAAGTGGCAGACTAGAATTTGAAATCTAGTCTCATCCCTCCCATTGGGTCACTTGTTATTGATTGCACTGAGTAAAGTCAAAAGTCTCTAATTATCTCTACCTCTAAATTTAAGGGAACCTGTTTGACTACCCGATGAATAGTATACCTTTTTACGAATCTGAAGGTAATCATTTTAGCTTCCTAGTCTCCCCTGTTCTAGAATTCTGGAGTTCAGATATGAGAGTGCCACAGCACACATCATTGAGTTATAGGTTCATTCATTCACTAAACATAGTTGAGTACCTACCTTATGCTGGGCATCTTAAGTGGTGATTTGAGTATGAAAATTACATATATAGGGATTCTACCTTCAAAGAACTTTTAATTAATGTTTTATAAACAGAAATTTGAGAATTTCATTGGTAGAATTCATCAGTCAGATGCTCAGGAGTCATTCTCAGACCTCTTCTCTTCTCCAGCTACATTCACTCCTTATATATTCTTGTCTTGTTACAGAGCTTTTGGTGCTATCTTCCTGCAAATTACTCCTAAATTTGCATCCCTAGCCATGACCACTTCCCTGAACTCCAGGCTCATATCTAGCAGTTAACTGTAAACCTCAGTGTGTTTTCTAATAAGCATTTTAGAATAACATAACACTATGCTTTGTATTTCAGTTAATGGAGGCTTAAGCTAAAATATTTGCCCCCATCCTTGATTCCTTTCTTTCTCTCACATGGCATATCCAACCCATCAGAAAATCCTCTAGGTCAGCAGTTCCTAAAGTGTGGTTCAAGACCACTTGGCAGTCTCTAAGTCTCTTTCAGAAGGTCTGTGAGGTCATGACTATTTTCATCGTGGTACAAAGACTACTTTGCCTTTTCCAAATTTGTTTTCACATGAGTGCTAAGTGGAGCTCTTTTTAGAAGCTATATCGTATGTGTTGACATCATAGCTCTGAAGCTCAATGGAATAGCTCAATATTAATACCTCAATATTAGTTTTTACTATATTAAACATGAATAGATACTATTCTCATGGATGAAAGCTTTCTAGTGTTCTAAGTAACTTTTAAGAGTATGAAGGGATCCTAACCAAACTTTTAAAGAATTGATCCTGTATTTTAAATATAGCTTTAACCAGGCCCCTCTTGCCATCTCTGTTTTGTTACTCTTGTATAAGCCATAACTGTCTCTTGCTTGGATTTTTGTAAAACTCTCCTACCTTGTTTGCTGGAATCAGCTACTGTGTTTTATCATCCTTTTGAAACTCAACAGCCAGTCATGAATATCAGATTTTCATATAAATCAATCAGATCATGTAGTTTACCCGCTCAACCTTCCAAAGTCATCCCATCTCAGAGTAAAGGTGTGCAGTAAAATATTTTATTTGCCTTTCTCTTTAACCTCTTAAACTATCTCCTGCCACTCTCTGCCTAGCTCACTTTAGTCCAGTCATGGTATCTTTCTTGCATGACTTTGAATAACCCAAACATCTCCTGCCTTAAATTCTTCATGTTTACCATTGACTTTTCTGGAATGTCCTTCTCTCAGAGAAGTACATGACTCATTATCATCCTTTCTTCTGGTCATCCTTCTTTAAGGCAATTGCTGCCTTAAGATAGATGCCTTCTTTGACTGTTCAATATAAAGTAACCACGACTTCACTCTTTGTCTCTCTTATGCTGTTTTCCTTTATAGAATTTTCCACTCTTAATTAACATTATGTTTTGATCCATTCAGTGACTTCCTTCCAAACTTGAATGTATGTTCCATGAAAATGGATATCCATAATCTCAGCACCTAGACCAATATCCCAATTCGGTATATAATTGGTGTTCATTAAGTGCCTTTTGAATTAATAAACTAACTGGTCATAGGTAGATAATTAATTAACTGATCATAGCTGGATAAAGTTCAGTGAATACTATTCTACGGAGAGAAGGCTCAAACTGGTCTTCATATTTAAACAGAAGTTAGATGGGTGGAATGGCATGTATATAGCCTAGGGCATGGGAAAGTATGAACAAGGCATTTACCTGCTAAATCTACCATACAACATTCAGCTAAATGTTGGAAGTCCCAACCAGATATTCTGTCCTTCTCCTCTTAATCATAATACTGTAATACCTGTGCAGTACTCACTCTATAAGTCATCTTGAATGAAAGGTTTCCGTGGCTAAATATGTTTGCAAAGTAAAGGGTTAAACTTCTCACTGAAGGATATTTCAGTATCTTACTCCACTACCTGCTCTGGAAACTTATGCATATATTTCATGATTAGTAATTCACTAAACACAATGTGGGAGACTTGATCTAGGGCATTTCATGTGCTTCTTTATAGCTGATCCTAACAATTGCATTCTGGTTTGATTTTTCCACTTGTCTTCCACAAATTCATACTGCTGGGAAAGAGAGTACCCTGACTCATCAATAAGTGTATCCTTTATTTAGTATGTTACAGAGTGGTATCCATACATATTCTACTTTAATTCTCAGAGAAACTACATAATAATGTACATAAGGCAATTGTGATACCAATTTTCTGTATGAGAGAAAGGTAAAATAAATATACTGTGTATTATTCCCTGTTGAAAAACAAGTTCTCAGTCAATGGTGTTAATTGCCTAAAACTGAAAAACAAGTAATTAGAAGGATCTATAATTTCCCCGATATGACAGTATTATTTTAGCATTGTCCTATTTTACATTGATTAGATTCAGTTCAATAAGTTTTTTAGCACTTTATCAGACACTGTGGGAAATAAAAGAAATTGTGTACTTGTTCAGGTTTAGGAGACAAATTAACTGCACTTCTTTTTGTCTTTCCCATATACAAAACAAATTGAGAGATGGGATGCAAGAGTGAAATAAATTAATCAAATGTCATCATTTTTTTTATCATTGATAGAACTGACAAGTGGCTGAATGTGCTTGCCGTAATTTTGTCCTTGAATTAGATGTGTGTTCCACTCAGTCCCTGACTTACCTAGACCACCTACCTACAAGGTGATTTTACCACTGGAGAACAGAGTACATACTCTTTATTCGGCCATGCTTGGTCTGAAAGGGTAAAGACCAGAGGAGGCAGTGACGAGCAAGTGTAGTTACATCTCCAGATTCATTTTACAGCTAAGAAACACTGACTCCTTAGGGAGAAAATGAATAAAGAATGGGAGACTGGACCAAGGATACTACCCTAATGGAATTCCCTTCTCATACAAACATGAGTCCAGAGTATAGAAGTTGGCCTAACAGTGGGATGATGTCTTGGTCAAGTAACAGAGTGTTTGGAAGATAAGACTGATTTACACCTACTTGCCATCCACCCAAAGTGACATCTTCCTCCAAAAGTTTGCCCTTCCTTCCTTCACTACCATCTACTCAGTCACACAAGCCAGAAACTTGATTCATGCAAGATTTTTCCATTCCCTCTCTCCTAGTGTCTAATTAGCCATGTCAGTTTTGCTTCCTAAAATTTCTCAAACCTCTCCTTTCCTCTTACCCCACTGAAACTGTCTTAATTCTTTTGACAGTATTACTTAAATAGTTGCCATAATGGCCCCTTGCTCTCATCTACTTATAATTTATCTTCCACATTTTCACAGAGTGTTTGTGATTTTTTATTATTGTTGTTTTATATCTTGAAACATTTGCAAAGTTGGAGATACAGCACAAAGAACTTTTCCTCCTGGAACTACTTGGAAGTTTCAGACCTGATGCCTCATCAGCCACAAATACTTTAGTGTGTTATTTCTTACAAACAAGGACATTTGTCTCTAACAAGAAAACAACCATCAACATCAGATCATTAACTTTGATATATTACTACCATTTAATCTTGAGACCCCATTTAAATTTTATCAATCGTTCTAAAATATTTTGTGATAAAAGGGTCAGCTCAGAATTAAGCATTGGATCTTGTTGTCATTTCTCTTTAATCTTCTATGTAGACCAAATCCTTAGTCTTGCCTTGCTTTTAAAACCATTAGCTGTTTTATGGCATATCCCTCAACTTGAATTTATCTGATGTTTATTCCTAGTTAAGTTCAGGATATGTAGCTTTGTTGGAGAGATCCGGAAGAGATTCTACATTTTCCTTGTTGCGTCATGTCAGGTGGTGCACAATTTTGCTTTTTTCTCTTCATAATGCTGCTCACCTTGATCAGGTGATTGAAAAGTTGTCTTTCAAGCTTCTCTGCTGTAAAGTTTTGAAATATTAGTTTTTATGAGGAATTTCACTTTTGAAATATTAGTTTTTGTGAGGAATTACTTTGAAATTATTCTAATATCCCATCCCTCATAAACATTCAGTTTATTTGTTACTTCTTTATATTTCAGAGGGGTTTGGTTTCCTGTTTTATTTGATGACTTATATCCCATTACTCTTATCATTTATTTTACTGCTTAAATTTCCTGAGATTTGCCAGTGGGAATCCTCTTGTGCCTTCATCACTCTTTGAGCACTTCCTTACTTTTAGGCTTATCTCACCCATGCTTTTGTAGTGTCAGATATGAATTCGCCATTTCCCTCAGAAGCTTTATTTCCTTTTAGTGTACAGTGGTACCCTGATGCTAGAATTTGGCACTAAGTACTGTATATTCAATGTTATCCAGACATCACTGTTCCTGGGCTTATCTCAGTGGATGCAGATAAAGAATATTTGTACTGTGCACAATATGCACATGCACATATGTGGGCATGTGTACACAAATATATAAACACACACACTTGCATCTATTTATATATATATATATATAAAAATATATGTAGGAGATATATATATATATATATATATATATATATATATATATATATCTCCTACATATATTGGAAGCCATGAATTCACAGAGATAATGTGATTTCCATCTAAACACCATGGAATCCATTCCCATATGTGTACTTCTATTCCCCGACAGTTAGAGACTTGGTTTCCATTATCCTTAATGTATCTGTTATTTTATCAGGTCCTGACTCTTATTTAGGACACTGTGGACACTGGCCTTCTTCCATTTAAGATGCAACGCTTTATGCCAACCTGTTCTTACATGGATGACATCTTCACCCTAATCAGGGTGTGACATACCACAGAGCCCACTCTACTCTGGCTTCTCATGCCAGGCTGACCCCTTGTGAATCCCCTTGTACCATGATGGTGCTTTGACTCTTCACCTTGGCTTCCCTCCCCATGTAGACAATCTTTTCATACTGTCAGTGTGAGGATAACACATGAAGACACCTTGATCCCCCTACTTGGACTCAGTCCCCTTATTACACTCTCAACCTGATCATGTTATTCACATTTATAAAATCCACCAGGATTACTATCTTCAGGATAACATTCAAACTTATTCAGTAAGGCATAGAAAAGTCCATTTATAGTTGGTCGTTGTGGCCTATCTCTGTAATCCTAGCACTTGGGAGGCTGAGGCAAGAGGACTGAATGTTTAAGTTCTACTTGGAAGATCCTGTTTCACAATTTAAAAAAAAGGCTGGGGATGGAGCTCAGTACAAAAGCCCTGGGTTCAATCCATTCTGTAGCAAAAAACTAAGAAGTCCTTTCATGGTCTGGCCCTGGTCTCCTCTTTGTGACCACCAACCCCAACACACAGTCAAACTAAAGTCATGTAACTCTCTACAGGAATCTTGTTCTCTCAACTCTCTCATACAATCTAGAGTGCATTTCTCTCCCTTTTATCTTGCTGTTCCTCCTTCAGGATAAGACCAGAGCATCAGCCAGAGTAACCTTTTCTCACCGTCTTCAGTGAGATACCATACTCCACTTCATCCATTTCTCTCGTATTAGCTGTGTGTATTCTGTATACCAGGCTTCATAGTAGGTTCAGGGACTATAACAGTTGCAAGACATAAGAAGGACGTATATTCCAGAAGAGGTCGAGATATACTGTGACAAAAAAAATGGTCAATACTTAATTTTTAAAAATTTATCACCCTAAAAGACACATTGCCATTAATCTCCCTCAAAATACTTCCCCTTGCTTTGTATACACTTATCCACTTGTCCTTGCCACTCTGAAAGCAGTTCTAGAAGCCCCTTTTCATGTCTTTAATTGTGCTGTCATGCCTGCCTTGATGCCTGCATTGATTCAAAACATTTACCTTTCATGGTCATTTTGACTTTGAGAGAAAGCCAGAAGTCACTCAGTGCCAGATCCAGTGAATAAGACGGATGTGGGTACACCATCATGTTTTTATTTGACAGAAATTGCTCTAAATGTTTGATCAGCAAAGAGTGATGACAAATTATAGTGAATGTTTACATTAAAAATATGTTACAATAAAAAACGCCTTGCCATTAATCCCCCTCAAAATACTTAAAATACCTCCCCCTTGCTTTGAACACATTTCTACCATTGTTTTTGGCAATGCGTCTTTTACTGTAATTTTTTAAAAAATTTAAATATCTGCTGTAACTTTTGATTACTGCTTATATTCACTGACCAAGTAAACAATAAAGAATACTGTAACACTAGATCATGATAAGTGCTGTGAATTAACTAAACAGAGAAAAGTGGTATGTGGAGGAGGAGGCAGTTCTTCATGTCTGAGAAGATCTCTCTCAAGAGGCAGTATCTGAGCGCATGAAGGAAGAGAAACGGGCAAACATCCTGAGTTGGGGGAGAGTATTTCAGCAAAAGAGTAGAGCAATAAAAGGGCCTTAACAAAGAGTCAATCTTATAATAGAGGAAGTACAAAGGCATTTGTAACTGGAGCTCAAGACTGGAGGAAAGTGCTGAGATGAGGCCAGAGAAGAGGGAGGGCCAGCAAAGTGCTGGTAAGATTTGTAGATTTCACTCCAAGTGCAATTAGACACCACTGAAGAGCTTCAGGCAAGGGTGTAATGTGCTTTGGTCACAGCTTTAATGGATTGCTCTGACTCCAGCATGCTGTAGGTAAAAAAATGGAAGGAGGGAAACAACTGGGAGGTTCTGTAGTTGTCCGAGAGAGAGAGAGAGAGAGAGAGAGAGAGAGAGAGAGAGAGAGAGCGCGCGCGAAAGCGAGGGCCATTACTTTGTCAGGGTGGTGCAGTGGAGGTGTAGAGAAAAGGAAAATCTTGTGCAGATTTTAAAAGTAGAAACCATAATATTTATTGTGGAGTTGAATAATTCAGGGGATAAAGTATGTCAACTAAACATGCCCAGGTATATGGTTCAAGTGCCTGTGAAAATCATACCATTCATGGAATCATGAGATCCAAGTGAAAGCCAGGGTGTGTGTGTGTATGTGTGTGTGTGTGTGTGTGTGTGTGGTCTTGTTGTGGTGTGACTGCGATTAGGAAGCAAGGGTCAAAGGTTTGGTTTGGCTATAAAAAATCTGAGATACTTCATGTAGATAGTGATATGTAAGGTTTCCAACCTTCATCTTCTTTAACATGGTGTGTGTACTTCCATATAATTTATATAACAGTCTTGTAAGAGACCATGGATCAAAAAAGCTGGGAAATTTTTATGGAAAATATAATAATTGCATTACTACTTATAAAAACATAAATTGGGAATTATGCCTCCAGTAGTCTGTGAAATTTCTATTCTTTGATTTTTCATGTTTACCAAAGAACTTGACAGTAAATACTTGCTGTTGGACTAAGAATAAGTGAATTGATTTGGCATGAGTTCTTAGAAGAGAGTATAAAATCATAAGCTATAAATATTAAACTGAATCGAGTCAAGTAATAAACCATATTATAATTTTAATTAAAATTATTTTTCTCAAAATGTTTCTTGAATATGAGAAAGACATTGAAATTTTTTATATTTTCTATTGTATTCCATAAAAATGCAACAAAGATAGCTACATAAATATCTAAATAACAACTACAATTATACATGAAATAATAAATTAAGAGGATCATTAAGTTAGTGAAACTATATGAAGAAAAGGACTATTTTGAATAAGATAAATTATATAAACAGACATTAGGCAGTACTGTCTAACAAAATATTGACAGTGATTGATAACAACTCTAAAAGAGACATTTTGTTGTCTTATCTAACACTCTCTCTTTCTCTGTCATACCAGTTAAGAATGATTAGCAGAACAATCATTTCTCCATCAACTAAGAAAAATGTATGAAAAGAGACATAAATTGTTAATGCCACAAATTTAGTCTTTGAGACACTAGCTTTTAACAGAAAGCTGTGAAAGTAATCATGAAGGAAAAAGATAAATTTCCCTGAAACATAAAAATTAAAAGTTGCACTGCATCAAAATACCCAATTAAAATAGAAAACAAGTAACAAATAAAATAGAGATATTTATAATAAATATAAATTTAAAGTGTTAATATTTAATATACAAGGAGCTCTGACAAGGCCACAATAAAGAGTAACATGACCAGGGGAAATAAATAGGCAAATAATATGAATAGATGATTCAAGAAAGAAAAAAATGATATCTAATAAAATAGACAAAAGCAGAAATGCTTAACATTGAATATCAAACAAGTACTAACAAGTACTTAAAGCTGGTTTTTTTTAAAAAATTAAAATGCATCTCTGTAGTTAGTGAATGTATGGTAAAGACATTGACACAGGCACAGACTGATGATCACAAAAACTGATGGTAGAAATGTTTAAATCTTGGTAATGTGAATAAAGCGCCTTGAAAAATATTTGCAATATGTTTAGTGTAGTAACTTCTCTGTACCAATGAAATGCTCAGAAACAGAGGAAAATTATAAGATGCACTCCCACTATAGCAGTGTTTTTAATGCTGAAAATTGGAATAAAAATCTTTATGGTGGAATAGAACATAGAATATTTAACACATTGGATAAATTTTAAAAATTAATGTAATTACATGTAATAGCAGTTAATTGAAGTGTACCTTCTCCTCTTTCTCCCCAGCTCTGTGGTCCCTCATTAATTTGAACCCTTACTCCTCCATATCAGAGATAGACGGGCTGTTTAAATAGGTTTTATCAAGGACCTTTGCCACTTCTTTTCAGTAGAAATTCTCTCGAAGGTTTCTACTTAAAGCACTTGCAGCAATTTCTAAGGTAGCAATTTTAAAAACTGACAAAATAAATCTATATGTTGTATTTTCTTCAAAATCTACTGCTTCTTTGTCTTCCTTCAATCCTCACCTCTGCAAATTATAGTGTATCAATGGGGTTTTGCCTGAGTTTTCAGTGAAGTTAGCAATTTCTGTTTTTGCTTGTTGTTTGTTTTTTTTAAGGAGAGCTGTGTTTTAACTTGTCAGTGTCTTCTTTCACTTAGTTCCCATCCATGCTAAATCTTGCAGTAAGGAAAGGAAAGAAATGCTTACAATTTCTTCACATTAAGCATTCTCCTAGTGTTCATTTATATCATCTCAGTTATTCCAGACAATAATTTCATGGGGAAGATTATATAATCCTATTTTACAGTTGCAAATACTGAATTGTAAATACTGACATTAGGATTTGGATACAATTCTATCGTACTCCAAATCTCACTCTGTCTCCCAAATAAGTGTTAATAAATTCTACCCATTGGAAACACAGAGGGATTTGCAATTAAAAAGTCATATCCTTTTAATTTAGAATACTAATGAATTGAGTGTTTGCTCAGTTTGCTTATTGACTTAAAGATGAAGAAAGGGATTTTAGAATTTAGGGATTATTTCAGAATTTAATGATTTTATTTCTTTAAGGGAACTGTAAACAATATTTATATATAAATAATTCCAAGTCTTGTTTTTTTAGAAATTGATTATTCAATTTATGAGTTATTTACTACTTGTTTATATCTGTATATCCATTTCTTTTAAGTATTCCTTTGCCAGAGATGGGTCAAGAAAAAATAAAAAACTTATCTGCAAGCATTGATAACTGCTTTAGAAAAATACTTAGGAGGAAAAAAAGAGTTGAAATCATTAAGTAAAATTAAATTAAATATTTGTCTTCATTTAAAAATTATCTCTACCATCCCGTGGCACAAATTACTGTGACACTGATTACATTTTACTTCCAGAGAAGTTCTATGCACTTATCCTTAAAACTTCAAATCATCTTTAATTTATCTGTACAAGTATTTCTATTGTTAAATCTCTCTGGTCTAATTCTTATGTCTTTTTCTCTACCTACTATTTTATTTATTACTTGATGATAATCTTCATGGAAATTGCTTCTATAATTCTCTAAGGAAAATGTTATTTTAAATTATCACTTTCTTATTTATAAAAAACAAAAAGTCCTCTAATTTCTGTTATGCATGAAGACATTTTGAGTAATTATAGTGAAAAGGTGTCATTGTGCAATGAAAAGTGTATTCATGCCTATGAAGTTTCAGGAGAGCTAGATTCCAAAAGTGAAAGCTACGGAGTTATCCTTCAGAAAGTTTCAATTTCCCCAACTGAAAAGTGTGGTAAATAATATTTACTTTTACACAATCATGGGAAGGACACATAAAAAAATATGTAGGCTATCTGACATATCATTTATTTAGTAAACACTATTATTATTACAAAAATTACTTAAGAATTAGAAAAGAGAAAAACAACCGATAGGCTAAAAGGGAATGTACACATTTATTTATAAAGATTTTCTTTCATATACAGAATAATATGCATTTTCTGTTTTGACTGCTGAAAAATATCTTCTGTAAATCGTACATAATTATTTTCTGTTGTTCTTAAACTGAAATTTTTAAAAAGTGCTACCAATTACCAGTATCAGAAATAAAATAGAGGGTATCACTACAGACCTTGAAGACACCAAAAAGTAATAAAGGAATATGACGAACTGTTCTACACACATCGATTTCACAATTTACTTTAAGTGGACTAATTTTTCTTAAAACTAATTCTTCCAGTTCACCCAAGATGAAATAGATAATGTGAATAGTCCTACAACTATCAGGAAATTAAATTACAATTTAAAAACCTTTCAAAATATAAATCTCCAAACCCATGTGCCTTGATCAGAGAATTATAACAAAATTTAAAAAAAGAATTAACACTAATTTTAAGCAGTCACTCTTAAAAATGAAAGCAGAGACAATGTTCCTCAGTTCATTTAAAGAAGTCATTAGTTTCCTCGTTCTAAAAGCAGATGGCATGTGTGCATGCACACACTCATATACTATAGTAATATATGGAGAGAAATATTCCTTGTGGATATAGACAAAAATTCCTTAATAAACTATTATCAAAAATTCAGCAATATATACGAAAAGAATTATATGCTATTATCAAGTGAGATTTATTCCAGGGATGTAAGACAAGATTAACATTTGAAAATTAATAAAGAAGAAAATCGACACAATCATATGAATTGATGGAAACAAAACACTATTGCTTCTTTATCCATTCATATTTTTTTAAAAACTCTAAGAATAATAGAATTAGAGGAGAAATTTCTCAACTTGATAAAGAACATTTATCAAAAAACACTACGGTCAACATTATAATTGATAAAATCTGAATGCTTTCCTTCTAAGATTGAAAGCAATGCCAGGATTTCCATGATCCTCACCCCTATTATTCAACATAGTGCTAGAAGGTCTTCTGTACAATTAAAAACACAAAAAGGAAATAAAAGGCGTGCAGAATAAAAGGAAAAAATAAAACTGTTTCTATTTGCAGATGACACGATTATCTATGTAGAAAATCCTAAGAAATCTAAAGATATCTACAGTAATTTCTACAACAATAAATGAGTTCAGCAGAGTCACAGTATGTGAGACAAATATAAAAATAAATTTTATTTCTATAAATTAACAAATATATGACATAGAAATTAAAAATACATTGTTTATAATAAAATCACAAGTAGAAAAGAAATAATCATATATGAATCTTAACATTTTTACTTTCCCCACTTAGATGTAACTTGTTTCCCCTGACATTTTTGGCTGCAGTAGTTTAAATAGATTTGTCTATTAATCATTGTATTAGAAATACAATTTCTTTCAACATAACCATTTCATCCGTAGTGTTCTGAATATGGCTGTGTATTACTTACATCATTGACTTCTGTGCTTTCATGTTTCATGGAGTGTGAAGAATGCCCTGTGGTAATTCCAGTAAGGCAGGTTTATTTGTGATGATATTGGTGATAGCTTTTGTTGTCTGGGAACATTTGTATTTCTCTCTCATTTCTGAAGGATAGATTAGTCAGAAAAAATATTCTTGGATGGAAACTTTTTTCCTCCAGCTTTTTGAATATGTCATCTCACTCTTTCCTGGCCCGCAGGGCTTCTGCTGAGAAATGCACTGATAGTTGTATTAGAATTCCTTTGTATGTGACATTTCTTTTGTCTCGGTGCTTTCAGTTATTTTTCTATATCTTACATTTTAACGATAGCCTGATTATTATGTGTGTTGGTAAACCTGTATAACATTTACAGGTTTTGTGTACTAAAAACTGCAGAACACCAACAGAGAAATTAAAAGCTTAAAACAGTGGAAAGGCATACCTGCTTATGGTTTGAAAGACTAAATATAGTAGAGATGTAAACTGTAATCAAACTGAGATTTAAGTTTAATGTAATCCCTATCAAAATTCCAGCAAGATTGTTTTAAAAATACAGACAATATCATTTTAATATTTAGATAGAAATAAGAAAGAACCAGGATAACTGAGACAGTTTTGAAAGAGAACAACAAAATGTGAGGAATAAGCCTACCCAACTTCAAGATTTATTTCATTGCTACATTACTTAAGACTTTGGTATTCATGAAGAGGTAGAAATATAGATTGATGGAACAGAAGACAACCCCAGCTAGAGTCACATAGATATATCCAGCTGGTCTTTGACACAGCTTCAAGAGCAATTTATTGGAGGAAAGATAGCCCAGTGATGAAACAATTGCATGTACATAAGCAAAAAATTTCAGTTTCATAGCTTATACTACAAAATTTAACTCAAAATGGATAAGAACTTAAATGTAAAACTGAAAAAAATTTATAAAAACAGGTTTAGAAATTTGGGATTTAGAGCTACATGGAGTTATGTTTGATGGCAGTGATGTGGCCTACAAAAAGAAAAATTTATAATGTACATCGTTCATCATCAAAATACAAAATTCCTGCTCTGGGAAAGCCCTGTTTAGAAAATGAAAGGACAAGTTACAGACTGGAGATAGTATTTCTAAACACAAATATGGCAAAGAACTAGTATCTAGAACATATGAAGAACCCTGAAAACTCAACAGTAGAAAAACAATACAATTAGAAAATGGACTGAAAACATGAAGGGTCATTTCATTGCAGAGGATATGTAGATCACAAAGAAGCACATGAAAAGATGTCCAATGTCACTACCCTAAGGGAACGCAAATCAAAACTACTGTGGGAGACCACCACGTATCTATTAGAATGGCTGAAATAAAAAACGGCAACAGCATTAGATGTTGTCAAGACTACAGAAAAGCTCATAATTTGCTGGTATAAAATGGTAAAGCAATTTGGCAGTTGGAAAACAGTTTGGCAGTTTCTTAAAACATTAAACATTTAACTACCGTACTACCCAACATTTGCACTCTTGGGAATTCATCCCAGTGCAATGAAAACATGTTTACCAGAAAACCTTTACACAAATATTTATTGCAGCATTATTCATAATAGCTGAAAACTGTAAAAACCCAGATGCCATACAGTTGGTGAATGGTTAAACATCCACACCAGCAAACACTACCCAGCAATAAAAAGGAGCAAGTTATTGATACACATGAGAACTTGGATGAATTTCTAGAAAATTATGAGCAACAAAAGCCTATCCTAAAAGGTTAATTACCATATGCTTCTATTTATGTAACATTCTTGACATGACAAAACTAAAGAAATAAAGAACAGATTTCTGGTTGCCAAGAGCTAAGGAGCAGGTGGGGGCTAGAGGGAAGTCAGCATGTCTCTGAAGAAAGGGCACCAGCCGGATCCATATGGTGAGGAGGTTTGTTCTGTTTCTTGGTCCCAATTGTGAAGCTGTACTATAGTTTTGTGACACGTTAGCACTGGGGGCAACTGGAAAGAGGGTACATAAGATCTCTATTGTATTTCTTATAACTGCATCGGAAACTATAATTCTTCAAAGTACATATTTTAATTTAAAAATTAAGCTATTATTTTTTAAAAATATAATGCACACAATGACTTGTAAAAATTTCTTTCACCCACACAATGATATGTGCTTCCTATTTGGACTGCTTAGAACATATCTTCTATAATCCATTGCATAATTACTTCCTTTTGTTAAAATGAATCAAATCATTTTGAAGTTTTTTTTTTTAAAAGAGCCTGCATGTGGGAAAGAACTCTTACTCGTTTTTAATTTTGGACATTTGAATTTAACATGAATATCTCTGAAATATTAATGTAAAATATTTGAAATATCTAATTCAAAAAATAAATTTTGACTATTTTAGTGCTGGGAGAAGATTCTGTGAGATAAACTCCTCAAAATGATCTTATGTTCTTCAATATCAATATCGAATCTGGAGTTATGTAACACTTTTATTGAGTAAAATTAGAGTAAACCCCAAAACTTTATCATCTTTTCATGTTTATATATTGTCTTTTCAATGCGGGTTTAAATAATCTGTATGAAAAAAACTAACTCATAAGAAGAAAGGTATATTAAGGTTCTCCATCTAAAATCTTTACATTCACCCTTACATATGTGAAATATAAGGAATACACTAATAGTTTTATAATCTGTCTTCACTAAAAGCAAGTATATATGTTAATCCATAGCCAAATATCTTTGTATAAAAATGAAATAAAGCAAGTATATAAAAATGGGATATATAAATTTTTAAAATTTTTTCTGCCTTTTTTCCTCATATAATACCTAGTGACTATGAGAGTTTAATGCACAGCAGAATTTCACTGTCTTTGTCCCTATTTTTTACCCACTTGTATTTCTTTCAACACCCTTTAAAACAATGCTGACGTTTAAAAAAATTAATGCTATCAATATACCGAAGAGGAGGAAAATTCCTCATTGGTATAAAGATAATAAACTGTACTTATAACTTTAATTTATACTTCTTTTGGTTTATCTGTATAGTGCAGTGTCCTGGGATGTCGGGGATGTAATTAATTTAAAATTGTGTAGAGCTACATTTTAATTTCAGCTCTCCCACTTGCTGCCTGTGAGACCATCTCTGCACCTCAAATCTGAAAAGTAAAGAGCAATGAGTACATCTAACACCAACGTTAAAGGTTAAAGTGAGAGAACAAATCTCAAGTTCCCAGAAGAATGCCCACTCCTCTTAAATACTCTATTCACTCACACCCACTTTAACTTCCCTTTAGTGATTATGTATTTTTCTTTCTGTATTTGGCCATAATCTGTAAAGCAGAAGATTGATATTTTGCTTCCCTGAAGATAAGATTTTTCTACCTTTTAAGAACAATAGTGTTCTTAATAATACTAACACCATAGTCATGACAAAAATCACCCTTGTATCCCATTTAACAATTTTTTCCTTTTATTGAAAAAAATATAAATCATTTCAGTTTGCATGACATCTATTACCAAAAGGTCACAATATCTACTTTTACTGAGTTGTCTTGACTTCCTCAAATCCCTTCTATATATGTTTTCCAATGATCAAGACAGCGTTAGGGATGTAGCTGAGTGGTGGGGCATTTGTCTGGCATGTGCAAGGCTCTTGTTCAATCTCCAGCAGTATCACCACCACAGTGACTGGAGATCAAAGCAGAAATATGAGGCAGAATGTAACTCCATATGGCACACGGATCCAGGTTGATTACATTTTCTTCCTCCTTACATGCAGTTAAAATATAAACAAAAAATAAGAACAAATCTGCAGCAGTGTTGAAAAACAGTGAGTTTTATTATCAGGTGTTTGGGACGTTCTGAAAGTTAAAGGCAAATATTGTTAGATACGGACAAAACCAGAGGAAGAGATCTGTGATCCAGCACAGGTGGACAAGGGGAAGACGTCACTGGAACGGTAAATGGAGTTGATGTTCTTGTTAGAGCCCTGTGAAGGATCTCAAGCTTGAGCTGCAGGATATGGTTATCAAAATCAGGGTGAACAGTCAGAGCAACACAGAGCCTCAGCATCTTGTACATGCAGCAGTTGGCTTCACTCTTTGGTACTCAAAAATGGCTAACCAAGAGTGCCAGAGGCATGAGGGAAATGAACAACCAAGAGAAGAGAATCATTTCCAAGGAACAAAATAATTCCTGAGAGAACAGAATTAATGTCAGAAAAAGACTCTAATCAGTTTCTTCAGAAAGATACTGTATGAGTTCAATAACCTCTCAAAAATAAAGTTCAAGCTCTTTTAAAAGTGGAATATTTGGAATGGGGGAGACAAGTTTTTGAAAGTTAAAAATGGGATCATTATGCCACATGTCATAATAAAATGTCTAAAAAGTTTTGTGCCTTATGTTCTTGACTCCTTGATGTACTCAGAGCCTAGAACAGTGCTAACACGTAGCTGATTGTCAGCATGTGTTTGTTGAACAAATTGATGGAAGTGCTATAAGACACTACTCTGTGGAGTGCACCCAGAATATAAATCAAGACAGATTAAAGAGACCCAGCATTTACTTACTAGTAGCTTCATAAATAAAAGAAACCATGGAAGTAATTAGGAGTGTAGGGTCAGCATAGGAATAGACAAGTACATCAGTGAGAACATAACGGAATCCAAAAAATAAACCCAATCTATACTTAGCAATTTATTATATGATAAAATAACATTTCAAATCTGTGGAGTTATGATGGCATAGGGACAGTAGGCTCTCATTTTGGGGAAAAACATTTAGAATAATGTATTTTTATCATATACCATATGTACAAAATATCCCAGGTTGATTAAGGTTCTAAAGGTAAATACTGTTATTCTGGTTGTTCATTTTTACAACTCACTCTCTTTTTAAAAAGTATTTTAAAAGGCATATAATTTTACTGCCTCCAGCTTGGCAGGACACCACTTTGTACTGATGTAATTTGTCAGTAGGTAAGTGTCTACATCACTTGTCGTCTCCACACATTTCCATTTCTGTCATCACTAATTTTCTTATGTTCAGTGGTCTTTCCTGATAACGCATTCTGAATTTAAGTTTTCCCTGACTAATTTAATAACACCACTGCCTTTTGCTAGCAACGCTTTTTCTTTGTACTGACACCAATGTATCCCTCTAGTCCTAGTTGACATTTTATTAGTAGTTCAAAGATGTCTTTTTATAATTAAATCAAGTGATTTCAAATGACTTAAAATGACCTAAATACAAGTAAGCATGTTTAAAATGTCCATTAGTTTAAATAGCTTGAAAATAACAGAGGAGAAAACATGAAATGGATTTTTGAAAATTAGAGAAAATTTGGAAGAAAGTATTACCCGAATTTCATCCTAGTCAGGAATTATGTTCTCAAATGTTCTCTAGCATTATTCAAATGTGAATTATATCTGTGTGGTTTGCCATAATGCCAAGAAGTAACTCATGTTTTATCAGAAGATACAAGGTATGATTGAGACATATGGTAAATGCTTAAATAAAAAATTTTTAAATTACATTAAATGACACATTACCATTAATTTCCCTCAAAATACTCCCCCTTGCTTTGAACACACACTTATCCATTGTTCTTCCCACTCTCTGAAGCAGTTGTGGAAGTCCTCTTTCATAGTATCTTTTCATTGCTGTCTCAATATCCCGAATTGATTCAAAATATTTATGGCAGTTTCTGTCGAATGAAAACATTGCTGTGTGTCTTTACCCAATTTATTCATTGTGTCTGGCATTATGCTACTTTTGGCTCTTCTCCAAAGTCAAAGTGACCATGAAAAGTAAATTTCAAATAGATTTAGAACATGGAGACAAGCATGTGGTACAACTAAAGGCACTCATGAAAGAGGACTTCAGAGCTGCTTCAGAAAGTGGCAAGCAGTGGGATGTGTGTTTGAAGCAAAGGGGAGTATTTTGAGGGAAGTAGTAGCAATGTGTCTTTTACTGTAATAAAAATTTTTTAATTTAAACACTCACTGTATATTTTGATCATACCTTGTATTGTGTTTCCTTTATATCTTTACATGAAACAAAATATTTTTATGATAATAGGTTCTGATTGATGAAGAGGATCCACAGTAAGTTTAAGAAAAGCATGCATCCTCTTTGTGACACTAGGAAGTTCACGTGTTAGTCCCTTTAAAGCATTCTGTAAATAACATAGGGCTGCCTTCATAACTAAGGAATCAGTGTAGCCTCACAGGGCACCACACCCAAAAGGGCCCTCTGTTTCGGTTTAGTGCCTTCTGGTCAAAAAAATTCTTCAGGATTTCATGTCTGAATTAGTATTTTATAAGCGAGCTCTGTGGGATGATGGAGCAAGTGTTTTGTCTTGGTGTTTCTTGTGTGTTATTTTATCTCCTGCCGTACTTGTACTAGTGGGCTTTTTGGTCACCTTTCCCCAAGCCATGGTGCCCCACCCCCGAAAATGGTAACATGGCAGTGAGCATGGGAGGGCCAAGGTTGGGTTCACTCACTGAGTTCTGGCAGGACCTCTGTGTGTCTGTGAGGTTTTGCTGTGAATGCTCCAAGCCCAAGGGAACAAAACCTTAAATCACAAATAAAAAACACCATGATGGATGTAGAGAAGGATGGGAAAAGATGGCTTTTATTTTCCTTCCCTGCTTTTTGAACAAGGAGTCCCACCTTTTCATGTTGCACTGGTTGCAGCAACTCTGAATCCTTCACGATCATTCTGATGCCTGTTCAGTTCAGCTCCTCAGAGACATTCCCTAATTATGCTAGTGTTGGGGTCAAAAACTTTTTCTGTAAAAAAAAAGGAAAGTGAAATAGTTTAGGCTTTGTGCTTCTTATAATCTCTGTGGCAATTACTCAAGTCCTGTGGTAGCAGAGAAACAGCTACAAGTGGAATATAAAAAAGGCAGGGCTCTGTCCCCATAAAACTTTATTTAGAGACAGAAAAATTAGAGTTTATACAGTTTTCACATGTCAGAGTTTTAATTCTTCCTTTGATTATTTAACTATTAAAAATGTAAAAAACTTTTCTTAGCTCACAGCCTTTACCAAAATAGCCAGAAGCCTGGGTTTGGCCTCTGAGCTGCAGGTTCCGACTCCTGTCACGTGTCCATATGTGGCTTGGGAAGCAGAGATAAGGGTGCTGGACCTCAGGCAACGGAGATGATTTAGACGGAAGAAGCCACAGAGAACACAGCTCAGTTTACGTGCTGACACTTGGAAAATTCCATTTATAATTTCAGTGAATTTGTGAAAACACTTTCTTTCTTATACCTAATGGTTCTGCAGAATTCCATTTGAGTACCTGAAACAATTAGAATGCATTGAAATCAAAGTTTTCATGAATGTTATAGATCCATCCTATTTTATATCCATGTTTAGTATTGCTACCTCTAATTCTTTTCTCCCACTGTTGTTATTTCAGTTCTCCTTTTCAATCAGTCCTACTTTTGTCCTTTGTGTTTTGAGACACTCTCTGCTTTTCCCTAGATTTGGCCACAGGAATTTTTCTTCTGATCTAAGCCCTTCTGCAAACTCCTCATGTAATCTTAAATAAATCATCTGGTCTCAGCCTCTACTGTCTATACTAGTTAGGGTGAGTAATGATAGCAGACACAACAAAAAATCCCAGAACCTCAACGGTCTAACATAAAGGAAGCTAGGTGAACTTCTCACAAAGCCCAATATGAGTGGTATGACCTTCCTTCAACTTGAAGATACATAACGTAAGGATCTACATATCCTTACATTAAGAGATGTAAGGATAGAGAAAGTTTCCATGTAAAGTCAGTTTTAACAGTCTTATAGCCCAAACCAGATGCAAGGAAGGCTATGAAATAAATGGAAGCTATGGTTATGGTTGTATTGAGCATTAAAATGATCAGTAAAAATATTCCTTCAGCTAAGTTGCCAAGCGTTTTCCCTAAAGAGCCAGGCAGTGAATCTTTTAGGCATTGTGGATAATATGGCCTGTCTCACAACTACTCAACTCTGCCCTTGTAGAGGGAGCACAGCCATAAACAAGTACATAAATGGGCAGTGGGCGTGGCTATGTTCTAAAAACTTCATTCTCAGACACAAGACAGGGAACAGATTTGGACCACAGGCCATAGAGTTTACTCTTGCTTCAGAGCACGACTAATGGAACGACTTTTACTTTTCATCACTTCAGATGCTCAATGAACTCTGGGCAATTACTTGCTCCTCAGTATTTCACATGTTGGCTAATGATAAGCAATAGTTCTAAAATAAGAATGATCCCTGATTTTTGGTTTCCCCTCAGAATTTTCACAAGCATATATCTCATGTATTTCTGATATAGAGTTGTATAAATTTGTGTTTCACATGGAGAGAGCAGGAGGGGTTTATCAACTGAGGAACTGCTCACCCTAGACTTCTCACTGAGAATCAGTGGTCACAGCCCATTGAACACCAAGTCCAAGAGAGTTAACCACATTACTGTCTCCTAAAAACATTGATATCGCCAATCGTATTGCTATTGCTTTACCATAGGATCTTGTAATGTCTTGGCTGGAAATCTATAACATTTTCCTAATTAGTCTCCCTTCCTCTGTTCTGATCAGACTAAGCCAGTCTCACTGCTAAAGTGAGTTTATGAAAATACTAACCCAGTTATGATGCACTCTTGCTTGAAAATTATTCATTGGTTGCTTAAAACAGTCAGGTTAAAGAGCAAACTCCTTAATGTGTCTTTTAGAAACTGTTATGATTTGGCCTCTGCAACTTCCAGTATGTCATGTCTTGAACTCACTGCTGTCTTTGAAAACTCTGTACTGTAGCCACACTGATTTATTTGCAGTTTTCTACATCCTTCTCCCCACCCTCTTTCATCAGCTGTGCTTCATTCAAGTCAGCCATGTGTCCCCTGTCCACAGACCCTTTTCTGATCACCTCCACTAAGTAAGGCTTACCTTTTGGCTCCCTTCTATTCCAGGCTTCCACACACTGTATCTCTTCCCTGTTCACCTTTTTCCTCCCGCCTCAAGTCTCTAATCATGTGGGGAACGGGGAAAATGTCTTACTTTTATTCCTACTGCTGTGCTTACCATGCATTTACCAATATCTGTGATTTACTGTGTGCTCAGCAAATATTTATAGAATGAATTAATGCAGCAAAAAATAGCCTGTTTGTCTTCATGACTGAATACCAAATTGTGTTTTTAATGCAATTAGAACTGTGTGTGGCTACAGTTCAGAAACGTATATTTGAGAAACATTTAGGAGTAAGGGGAACATATACATCAGTTGGCTTGACCTTTATAAAGCTTATGGGATAGAACATTATAGAAAATTGGCCCACTGCTTATATAAAAATGAAATAAAAATATAAGAAAACAAAACCTAGAATGTTGGCCACACCTATGTCCCAATTCATGCCCCTTTAATTGCTTTTCCAGAGCCCAGTGAAAAGGACACTGAATGTGAAATTGAGATTCAGTAACCCCAAAGAAAGATATTTTGTGAGAAACCAGACCTGACATTAAATTCTGATCTTTTATACTTCAAAAGCAACTAAATCTTCTGTGGGTACTAATTTGAATTCTATTACTGAGTTCATGTGTCATAATAATAAATGACTTACACTCTCTTGTAGAACAATATTTGTGCCTCTCAATCCCTTTCATAAAACATTGCAGTGATAAAATAATAAAGCATATTGTGATAATTTCACATCTTATATTAAAAATCCTGTAAAAACAGATGTTTTCTGTATGATTATTTTATATTATGGACTGAATGAAAACTATTTTAAGAAAAAACACGATGAGCAGGAAGAACCAGGATATTTGAGTATGTTGTAGGAAAATAATCTATGAGTACAAAAATGATTGAATTAATAATCATTTAAGGGCAGGAAAACATTAACAAACCATAAGTTTATTGTACTTTGGTAAAAGTAAAGTACAGTAAACTTCACTAGATTATACAAAGGTTACATTTAATCTATTGCAATAGTTATAATAAATTATTACTATTTCAACAATATAGACATAAAGAATACAAAGTAAAACTTAGATTGATGCTTGGGAAATATACACACATCTGAGAGCCAAAAAGATTGGAAGTTTTCCTAAGGACAATGTTAGAAGCTTATGCGGACAGGGAAAAACAATGCAAATCTAATTAAAATACAGGGAAAACAATAAAACTGCTGTAGGGAGTAATACATTAGTGACAAAGGCCATAGATTATATCTGTTATTACTCCATGATTTTAACTTTTGTTTTTAAATTGATTTTTCTTGCTATTTGGGGATTAATTAAAATCCTTAAAAAAGAAAATCAAAGTTCACGAGAAATACCAAGTAGATTCTTAGATCCTAGAAAATGTTCCAAGTAACTTTACTTAATTCTGATGATTAAATTCCACCTTATGGTACTTGGGGACAATATCTAATGCCACCAATTCCTTGGACTATATACAGAATCAAAAAATGGAACTGCTTTAATTATACTTCAGTGTTGTAAGGGACCTTTTATTATTGGATTCTGTATCTGCAGGGTCTAGCAAATGCCAGGTGTTTAATAAGTGTTAGTTGAATGAAAAGTGACTTAAAGTTGCAACTTTCAAAATTGATCATTAAGAGAAATGTTGTGCAATATATTCTTGCCATCTTTTGGGGGAATCATGTAAAAGTCTAAATAGTATATCAACTATGCCATAATATTTTTCATTAAGCAATCTTGTCATTATTAAATTCATCAAATCATTTATTATCTGTTTCTAAGCACAATTATATTTAAGGAATAGAACCTAGATGGCTTAACTGAAATCATCACAGATTAAATGAATGGAGAGATCAGGCTAAAGATAAATATGATGATCTCAATATTCTTGTCACATTTGTTTATTTTAGCCCAAACAACGAACATCCATTGTTTCTTCTCTGGATTTTCATCGAATGAACCACAACCAAGAATATTTTGAAATCAACGCATCTACAGCGTGTGCAAGTTCTGCTCCCAGCCCTCCTGTGAGTCCACCCACCTCTTCTGTGGAAACCACAGAGGTCAAGAACAAGGGAACTGACCACACAGGTACAGCAGTTCGCTTTGCAGAGCTCTACCTCAGAGCTTTTAAGACTAAGGTCTTCATAAGTTAGCAGAATTAAGCGAAGTCCTCATATAAATTGTATTTTTGGTTCACATACATGTGTGGCAATGCGTGGCGTTAAGATATTTTTCAGAGTGTGGGTGTGATATTCTTTTTCTATACATTAATGGTCTTTTAGGTATTAAAGACAATTTAATATTATTATGGTAATAAAATAGCCACAGACCTAGAAGTGTTCTTCTTCCACTGCCATTTACCACTCTACATGGAGAGTGGTACCAACTAATCAGCATATGACTTTGTTGATATCTGGTTTATCCATACCAAGGATCTCTGGTAAGATCAAGTTGGGATTTCAACCTGCATAAACCAAGATGAACTTGGAGAGGAGGTCTGTGAGAGTAAGGAGAACATTAAGGAAAGCCACAACACCCACCAGGTGTTCTATTCACCTACCTGGTTCTACTCAGTCAGATTTACGATATTTCCTTTCTTTGGTGAAGAAGGAGCTGGTAACTAACTGGTAAGGCCAAGAGACAGAAATATGAGAAGTGGAATTCAAAGTCTCTTCCCCTTCTGTCTAATTTACAGCAAGTGAGCCATTCAATTACTTTCCTTCAAAAGTGACATGATTTTAAGGCCAGTAGATATGCTTAATATGAATTTTAGAATCAGAAATATGGTCAGTATGAGTATTCCATGTAATCTTTGTTCACAAATCTGTACGTATGAGTATATGCATATGCATGTACATATTTAAGTCCTTTAATCTGACTCTACCTTTAAAAGCACTAATACGAACATTCCAGAGAGATAGCCAAGGAGTTATTTCTCCAAGGAGGGGAAAACTGATTATAAAAATGATGACTGGTGGGAATGGCAAGATTGAAATTCTGTGGAAATTATAATCCTACCTTTCATATCAATCAGAGCAATTGTTATAAAAGGTAAATCAGAGCCTTTTGTTACCATGCTTAGAATGCACCAAAGGCATCTAGTTACACTTAGAATAAAAGGCAGTTTGTCATCATGGCTAGTGAAGCCCAATTCAACCTGCTTCCTGACCAGCTCTAAGCAAATCTTTGGCCAACTCTAGTCTTTGCTGGGCAGCTGGCTGTGGCACTTTTGTGGTTTTTTTTAATTAATTTTATTTTAATGGTACATTTTAGATGTACATAGTGGTAACATTCATCATAGGGGGTTTGTACCTGTACATGACATACCTTGTTGCTTCTTTTTTTCCCATTCCTGTCCCCCCTCCTCCATCCCTATTTACAAAAGCTTTGTTTCCATTTTTTCCTTCCATTTCTTATTTCTCTTGTCCCTCTGTTCCTTCCCCCCTCCCTTGTTCCCTTTCCCATTTGGACATTTTCTTCCCTTTCCCAATGTAATACATTTTAGTCCTTATTTACACTTTCAGTTTCTTACACCAGAGAAACAATACAGTATTTAAACATGTGTGTCTGATTTATTTCACATAAGAGTAGGGTCTCAAGATGCATCCATTTACCTAGGAATATCTCAAGCTTATCATTCTTTATGGCAGAGTAGTACTCCATTATATGAAAAAAACCACATTTTCTTAATCCATTCTGCTCTTGATGGGCATTTGGGCTGCTTCCAAGATTTAGCTATTACAAACTGTGCTGCTATAAACATGGGTGTGCATATATTGCTGTGGTATGATGCTTTTAATTCTTTTGGGAAGATACCAAGAAGTGGAATAGCTGGGTCAAATGGAATCTCCAGTCCTAGTTCCCTGAGGAATCTCCACATTGACTTCCATAGCGGTTGCACCAGTCTACATTCCCACCAACAGTGAAGTGTTCCTTTTTCTCCACAGCCCCTCCAGCATTTGTTATGGGCTGATTTGTTGATAATAGCCATTCTTTCTGGAGTGAGGTGGAATCTCAGGGTTGTTTTAATTTGCATCTCTCCAATTACCAGTGATGTTGAACATTTTTTCATATATCTATCTGCTGTTTCTACTTCTTCATCTGAGAAGTGTCTATTCATTTCAATTGCCCACTTTTGGATTGGGTCTTTAAATTTGAGGGGTCTGATTTTTTTGTCAGTTCTTTATATATTCAAGATGTTAGTCCTTTGTCAGAGGAAAAGCTGGCAAAAATTTTTTTGCACTGTGTGGGTTGTCTCTTCACTCTGTTGGTAGTTTCTTTTGCTGTGCAAAAGCTTTTTAATAAGATCAGATTCCAGTTGTTGATTCTTTGTGATATTTCCTGGGCAACTGGGGCTTTGTTCATAAAGTCCTTGCCTACACCTATGCCTTCAAGAGTTCTACCTATTCTATCTTCCAATGGATTTAGTGTTTCTGTTTTAATATTTAGATCTTTGATCCACTTTGATTTTAGTTTACTACATGGGGAAAGATATGGGTCTAGTTTTAACCTTCAGCATGTAGAGAGCCAGTTTTTCCAGCACCATTTATTAGAGAGGCTATCTTTCTTCCAGTGAGGTTATTTGGCCCTTTTGTCAAAGATAAGGTGACTGAGAGTGTTTGGACCTGTTTCTTCATCTTCTAATCTGTTCCATTGGTCCTGGGGTCTGCTTTTGTGCCAGTACCATGCTGTTTTTATTACAGTAGCTTTGTAATATACTTTTAGGTCAGGGATTGTGATGGCCCCTGCTTTACTTTTGTTGCCCAGAATTGCTTTTGTTATTCTAGGTTTCTTTTGGTTCCAAAAGAATTTTAGGATTGTGTCCTCTAATTCTGTGAGGTATGCTATTGGTAATTTAATTGGGATTGCATTAAATCTATATAGCAGTTTTGGGAGTATGGCCATTTTCACTCTATTGGTTCCTCCAATCCAGGAGCAAGGAATATCTTTCCATTTCCTGATATCTTCTTCAATCTCCTTTTTCAAAGTACTGTAGTTTTCGTTGTATAGATCTTTTACTTCCTTCATCAGATTGATTCCTAGATACTTCATTTTTTCGATGCTATTGTGAAAGGTGTTGTTTCCCTAATTGCTCTCTCAGTGAGTCTGTTGTTTGTGTACAGGAATGCTATTGATTTCTGAGTGTCGACTTTGTATCCAGCTATGCTGCTAAATATGGTTATTAAATCTCAAAGAATTTTGGTGGAGTTTTTCGGGCCTTCCATGTAGAAAGTATCATGTCATCTGCAAATAATGATAATTTAATTTCTTCTTTCCCTATCCTTATTCCTTTTCTTTCTTTCTCTTGTCTAGTAGCTCTGGGTAGTGTTTCCAGAACTACATTGAATAAGAGTGGTGAGAGCGGACATCCTCGTCTTGTTCCAGATTTTAGAGTGAAAGGTTTTAGTTTTTGAGCATTTAGTATGATGTTGGCTGTTGGTTTGTCATAGATGGCTTTTATCAGATTAAGATAAAGGCCATCTATTCCAATTTTCTGCAAGGCTTTTATCATGAATGGGTGTTGGACCTTGTCAAATGCCTTTTCTGCATCTATTGAGATGATCATATGGTTTTTGTCCTTGGCTCTGTTAATATGGTGTATCATATTTATTGATTTGAGTATGTTGAACCATCTGTGCATCCCTGGAATGAATCCTACTTGGTTATAGTGTATAATCTTGATAATTTGTTGCATTCTGTTTGCCAGTATCTTATTCAAGATTTTTGCATCTACGTTCATTAATGGGATTGGCCTGTAGTTCTCTTTTTTTGTTGAATCCTTCTCTGGCTTTGGTATCAGGGTAATGCTTGCTTCCAGGAATGAATTTGGGAGTGTTGCTTCTCTTTGAATTTCATTAAAGAGTTTGAGAATTAGTGGCATTAAATTGTCTCTAAATTTCTTGTAGTATTCAGCAGTGAATCATCAAGACCTGGCCTTTTCTTTGTTGGTAGGATTTTAATTACTTCTTAAATTTCAGTGACTGATACTGGGTTATTTAGAGTTTTTATATCTTCTTGATCCAGTTTTGCTAATTCATATGTATCTAGGAATCTGTCTATTTCTTCTGTATTTTTTATCTTATTAGAATACAGGTTCTGAAAGTAGATATTGATGATCTTCTGGATTTCTACAGGATCTGTTGTGATTTCACCCTTTTCATTCCTAATTGTATGAATCTGAGTCTTTTCTTTCCTTTTTTTCATAAGGTTGGCTAAGGGTTCGTCGATTTTATTTAATTTTTTAAAGAACCAACTCTTTGATTCATTGATTCTTCGTATTGTTTTCTTAGTTGCATTTGCATTAATTTCAGCTCTGATCTTTATAATATTCTCCCTGTATGGGCTTTGGGTTTGAGTTGCTCTTCTTTTTCTAGAAGCTTGAGGTTCACCATTAGGTTGTTTATTTGAGCTCGCTCTGTTTTTTTGATATGGGCGTTCAATGCTATAAATTTCCCTCGTAGAACTGCTTCCAATCTATCCCTCAAATTTTGGTAGGTTGTACTGGCATTATCGTTCAATTCCAGAAACTGTCTAATTAATTTCTTCTCTGACCCACTGATTGATCAGGAGTATGCTATTTAATTTCCATGTGTTTATGGAATTTTTGTGGTTCCTTTTGGCATTTATTTCCAATTTCAATGCACTCTTGTTGATGGGATGCATGGGATTATTTAGCTTCTTTTGCATTTACTTAAGCACGTTCTATGAGCTAGTATGTGGTCTATTTTGGGTAAAGTCCCATGTGCAGCTGAGAAGAATGTGTATTCTGATGTTGTGGGGTGGAATACTCTGTACGTCTATTAGGTCCATTTGTTCAAGAGTTTGGTTTAGTTCTGATATTTCCCTGTTGACTTTTTGTCCAGTTGATCTGTCTATTTGTGACAGCGGGGTATTGAATTCCCTCATTACAATTGTATTGGTGCTTATTTGGTTTTTCATGTCTGTCAATATTTGTTGTATGTCATTAGGCACACTAGTATTTGGTACATATATATGTATGATTGTCATTTCTCCTTCTTGGATTGTTCCCTTTACAAGGATGTAGTGACCTTCTTTGTCTTTCTTAATGAGTCTTGGCTTGAAATCCGCTCTGTCTGCAAATAGCATGGCTACCCCTGCTTTTTTCTGGGTTCCTGTCTCATGAAGTATTGTTTTCCACCCTTTGACTTTCAGTCTATGAATTTCTTTTTGAATTAAATTTATTTCTTGTATGCAGCATATTGCTGGGTCTTGCTTCTTGACCCATTCTGCCAGTCTGCTTCTTTTGATTGGCACGTTGAGACCATTTACATTGATGGTTATAACTGAACATATGTTGACTTATTCTTGTCATATTATTTACCTGTTGTGGGATTCCTGGTTTTCCCTTCTGTTTAATCACTCGCTTGCCTGAAGGATTCATTCTGTTGCGGTTCCTGGAGTTGTAGTCCTCATTTTTTTCTTTCTAGAATGTCCTTCTGAATATTTTACAATGCTGGTTTGGTGGTCATGCATCTCTTCAGATGTTCTTTGTCATGGAAGTACCTTACTTCTCCATCAATTTTGAAAGACAGTTTTGCAGGGTACATCAATCTGGGGTGAAAGTTGTTATATTTTAGGGCTTGAAATACTTCACTCCAAGCTCTCTAACTTGAGGGCTTGTGTTGAGAAATCTGCTATGATTCTGATGGGCTTTCCTTGATAGGTTATTTGTTTCTTTTCTCTAACAGCTTTCAATATTCTGTTCTTGTGTTGAATTTCTGGAAACTTGACTATTATTTGCCTTGGGGTAGATTTTTGTTTATCAGGGCTAATTGGAGTTCTGTATGCCTCATTTATCTGTATGTCCAGTTCTTTTTCCATACTTGGGAAGTTTTCTGCCATTATTTCTGTGAACAGGTTTCTTATGTGATTTGTACTATCTCTTGCTTTTTCATTGACTCCGATCAATCTTATGTTATTTTTCTTCGTGTCACCTATCAGCTGATGTATTGATTTTTCATGGTCCCTTACCATTTTGAAGAACTCTTTCTCTTCTTGATCATTAATCACAATCTATGTCTAAGATTCTCTCTTCACATTGTTTCATTCTACTGACAATACTTTCAATAGAATTTTTAATCTCTTGGATATCTGTTTGAATCTGTTTCATAAATTCCATTTCTTTCCTGTGTTGGGCATTTATGGTTTCCATCGTTTTTCTAAGCTCTTCTATTTTTTTTATCTGTATCTGTTCTGGAGTCACTAACCATGTCTTTCATTTTGGAAATGATTTCTGTTTTGATGTTTTCTACAGCCTCACTCATCTGCTGTGTTACTTCTGCTGTTACTACTTCCAAGAGTCTGGGTGGGATGCTTTCAGATTGTTCCACTTCATTACCCCCTGGGTTTGCTTTTGGTGAGGTGGAGGTATGGGGTTGCATCTTATTTGTGTGTCTTCCCATTTTCTATTTTTTCTTCTTTAGTTTAGTTCCTGGGTTGATGTTTATGAATTGCCTGTGGCAGGTAGCTTTTTTGGTTAGTTTTGAGAACCTTTGGAAGTGACTACTTCCTCAGAGATGTCTTACAGGTGTAGCTGGTTTTTGTATTATGAGTCTGTTGCAAGATCTTGCCTCTTCAATTTATTGGGGCTGAGAAGTTGCTGTCTATTTGGCCAGCCTTTAGTTCTTTGACCATGGCCTATAGTGTTATTTGTGACCCTCTGTCAATCTTAGTGTTGGCATGCAAGGAGAACTGATTAGAACAATTCTGGTACCTTGGCTAGAGTAGTACAGTCAGCAACAATAATAGCATCAGACACAGTCTAGAAAATAATAAGCTGTAGTATCTATTGATCTGCCACCTTATACCTTATGAACTAGATTTGTGATTATATAACAACATCCCAAATAAACCAGAAACTTGTATGAAATAAATATGCCCTCAATACGGTGATTTTACTCTCAGTAGAGAAAATTCAAAAGAGATGAGGAGGGAAGGATAGAGAAATGGAAGAAGAGAAAGAGATGAGAAGCAAGCTTGGAAGGCGGGGGAAATTATGCAAACTTTGGGGAACTGGTAAAGGAAAGAGAAGGAAAGGAGAGAAGGAAGAAGTAAAAAGAAGGACAGAACAAAAAAATAACAGCAAAAAACTAGAAAGTCACTTTCCTATAAAAACAAGAAAGAGGAAAAAAAAAGAAAAAGAAGAGCAGAGAGGGGAAAAAATATTAAAAAAAAAATGTCCACTTCCTGGTATGTCTCTGCTGTCACGGGTAGACAGAGTAGACAGACCCAGGTCCTTGCTGATTAATCCCAGCAGTAGATTTTAACAGAGTAGTGAGTGTTCCCAGCTGAATTCAATAGCAAGTCTTCACCTGTTCCATTGAAGTTCAGCCTCATCACTGGCTGTGGGGTTGAAATCCAGTTTGTTCAGCTGGAGACACACTGTGTGTCTCCCACCAGCTTGGACTCAGTTCCCTGCCAGTTTGAACTTGGCTCCTTTCACTCCTTCCAACTTGAGTTTGAACTCTGCTCCGCTTTGCCCTGCCTCTCCCTGCCTTGCCCTAGCACCAACGGCCCCTAGCAGCTTTTTCAGTTCTGAGGTTGGCCCCTTTTCAAGATGGCCGTCAGGCGATCGTCACCCTCTCCTGGGGGCCGTCTGAGATCAGATGACTCAGGTAACTCACCAGGCGCTGCAGTCTTCAGTGTCCACTGCTCCACTCCGTTTGTGTGTCTTTCTGTGGAGGTCTCTGGGGTCTCCAGTGGTCACTGTGCATCTGCAGACTCAAACTGCGTCGCTTGAGCTGGGGCCATGAGTTGGGGCTGTGAGCCGGGCTGTGAGCCAGCCTGCACGCAGAGGTTGTGCATGGGGGCTGTGACTGTGACCCGAGCTGCAAGCTGCTGCTGTGAGCCGGGCTGTGACCTGAGGCTGTGAGCCTGGACTGTGACCTGGGGCTGTGACCCAGGGGCCGCAAGCTGTGCTGTGAGGCAGTGCTGTGAGCCAGAGCTGTGAGCCGGAGCTCTGGGAGAAAGTGCTGTCAGTCGTTCATCTTCTTCTGGGCTGGTCTCTCCTTTTGCTTTCCCTGTGGGCTTCAGCTCTTGCTTCAGCTCCCTGCTGGGTCCTGAGAACACACCTCCCTCCTTCTCTTCCCGAAATTGCTATATTCCAGTGTCTAGAGAACAAATCTCAGAGAGGCTCTTACTCTGCTTCTCTTCATTCCATCATCTTCCCGGAGGTCTCCTTGTTTTGTTTTTTTGTTTTGTTTGGTGCCAGGGATCGAACTCAGGGCCTTGTGCTTGCTAGGCAAGCACTTCAACCACTGGGCTAAAACCCCAGCCCTGGCTGTGGCACTTTTGCACTTTGGTCCCTTCTGCCTGCAATCTCTATCTGTAAATTTTCGTGTTGTGGAGTGTTACTTAGGTTTTCACTCAAATGTACTTCCTTATACGGGCTTTCCTGGACCACCTCATTTCAAGTACAAGCTCTCATTGTGATGATAATTATAATAATAAAGAAATAAAACAACAACAATAATAGTAAGTGGATACTTAAATAACAATATGAATCAGGTGCTGTGTGTTAGTCAGTTTTTCCTTGCTGACCAAACACCTGAAGAAAACAATTTAAAGGAGGAAAGGTTTATTTTGACTCATGGCTTCCTAAGTTTGAGTCCTTGGTCAGCTGTTTGCATTGTCATAGGCTGTGATAAGGCAGAAATATGATGACAATAAGGCATGGAAGAGGAAAGCTGCTCACTTCATGGGAAAAAGTCAGAGAGCAAGGGGCCAGGGACAAGATATTATCCTCACAGTCATGCTCCCCACCCCATGACCTACTCCCTTAAGCTATGTGCCACCTCCGAAGTTCCCATTACCTCCCAAAAGTGCAGCGGATTAACCCACTGATGAAGTTAGCATCACAATTCAACCACCTTCTGAAAGCTTTACCCCTCAACACAGGGGACATTTGGGGACAGTTTAGATCTAAATTGTAGCATGGCTCCTTTAGTGATTTTGTGTATATCAACTTATTTAACTTGTGAGTGCCATGCGAATTACATATCACTAACTGCAGGTAGGGAAACACAGACACAAAGACAATAAATAACTAAGTAACAGCCCGTAAAGATAGAGCTGGGATTAAGCCTGGTGCCAGAACCCGTTTTCTTAAGCATTTTTCTACATTGCTGTAGTCACTTCTAAAAAATCTTTCTCTTTTCTCTCTTCCATAGCATTATTTACTAGACAAAATAATATTGATTACTTGTTTGCTTATTTTTTGCCTTTTCAACAACGTAAACTAGGATAGATGGGTCTCTGGAATGTTGTAGGCACTGAAGTCAGATTGCCTAAGTTTGGTTAATAATTAGGAGACTTGGCCTCTCCTCTGGTTATGAGACTTGATCTTTTTTATACTAGAATTTTCTTATCTATAGAATTAGGTTAACAATGAATTAATTAGACTAACTTACCCTGTAGTGTGATAATGCATGGAAAGTGATTAGCATACTATCTGGCACATACTTAGTGCTCAATAAATATTAATAACTGTTAGTAGTACCAGCAGTAATTATGATATTAACATAATTCTTTGCAGTCTGCATCAAACCTAGCATTCACTCAGCTAGCACTTATTGTTTGTCTGCCATGTACCAGATGCAGTTTTATAGCAGAGGAGAGACAGGATGTGATTTGTAAAGAAAAATAATGTGTGGACTACTGAAAGGTTCTGGGCATATAATTATTATTCAATCAGTATTCATTTGAATGCCTAGTTCCAGATTTAAGATTGTAAAATGGGAGCAATGACAAGTATTTTGATACTTGCCTGTAGGAAAATCTTTCTTGGCTCTATTTTATTTAGAACACTGTTTTTCTGATGATTTTTAAACTTTTTTCAATAATCCTTTTAGGTAGATAAAACATTCTTTCATCCTTTCTTTCTTTGTGTGTTTCTCTCTCTCTTTCTCTTTCTTTCTCTCTCTCTCCCTCCCTTCTTCCTTCTCCTGCCCTCTCCCTCCCTTCCTTCTTCCCTTCCTTTTCTTTCTTTCTCTCTCTCTCTTCCTTTCTTAAAGCCAGAGAAGTTATAGTCTAGTCTCAGCGCCCTGGTGCCTCTCTGCACTCTGGGACCTCAGAGGGAGAGCATAAAAACACACTTTTCACTTCTGCCAGGACTTCAGTGGTACCAAGCAAAATGTGCTGACAAATTGTACTCATCAGGATGTGTTCAGGTTTGCCTTTAAATAGAACCAAAATCTAGCCTTACAACAGTTGGAATGGTTTCCAATAGTGTGTTTCTGTGGTTTTCTAACAATATGTTACTTCCACATTTCATCAAAAATTTTTAAAATAGACAGCAGTGTGGAAGCACAGTGCTGATTTGCCATAACATTAAACAGTAAAACTTTAAATTTTAAAAGTAAAACTTTTAAGGTTAACTTTTATCTATTTGAAAAAGTATGTATTTAAAAACTTTTATCTAAAGACACTGCCACATGGTATGTATTGACAATGAATGAATTTGAGTCAGTCCCATCACTGATCTACACAATATTTTCCATCAGATCACATAACTTTTCTGATCTTCAATTTGTTCTTCTGAAAAGGGGAAATCATATTTAGTTCTAGGGTATTTGTAGTAATAAATGCGTTTATTTATGTGATTGCCTTTTATAAACCATGAATACTAATATTATTTAATACTGTCATTATCATTCAATATCTTATTTTTCTTTCAACATTTTTATTTGAAATGTATAATAGTTTTAAGATAGAAGAGTCTGCTGTAAGCCTGTACCTCTTAAGTAAGGTGATTAACTTTCTCTTGAGTTGGAAGTATAATCTAAACTAACCAATACATCTACAGTTCAGTTTATAAATTATTGCTTGCATGAAAAATTAATCTTGACAAAAATGGCATTTAATAGGACAAAGACCAATTGCCTTCAAAATTAAATTTTATGCTGCAAAACTCTAAGAGAACTAATTAATTTTTTATAGCAGGGCCACTTAAGAAGTATCCTGAATTGTGATGAAAATATCAGTATATGAATCATCAAAACAGGTTGTTGAAGAGGAAGGGCTTTGGTGTTAGACAGACTGGAGAATGATATAAACAGCTTTTCACTTGACTAAGAAGATTAGTACTAACACATAGTAAGTAGATTTGAGATGAGTTGAAATTGGAAGTGGTAGAAACTGTCATCAGCAATGGAAAGATGTAAGCAAATTCTAGAGACTGATGCAACTGACTAGCTGTGCCAAGGTGAGAGAGAAGAGTTCAAGGAAGGCTCTAAATTTCTCATCTGAAGCAGATTAACCCAGGCTGAAAGCTACTGTTTTAAGTATAGAAGGTTTGTAGGAAAAAAAAAAAAGTACAGGCAGGGTTATAGATTATGTAAGGACTAACAGGCCATTTAAGGACTTTGGCTTTTACTTGGAATGAAATGAGTGGGAGGGGTCTTTCAGAAGAAGAGTCACATAACCTAACCTTCACTTTGTGAGGATTCCTCTGGCTCTTGTGCTGGGCATGGACCAGGGATGGGAATAAGAATGGAAGCAGGTAGCCACATTGGAGGCAACCACAGCATTGCAGGAAGATGAGAGAGGACAGTACCCCTGGTCAAGGGTGAAGCAATGGTGAAGGAGAGAAAGAGAAGGATTTTGGATTTTTTTTAGGTAGATGCAATAGGATTTTATGGAGCAGTAGATGCAGTGTGTGATAAAAAGAAAATTAAGGATGCCTCCAAGATTTTATTTTCCTGAACAACTGGAAGAATGGATTTCCTATTGTCTCATATACAAGACGTTGTGGGAAAAGCACATTAGGTGAACATGGAGTTAATTACAAGTTCCAAATGCCTGCTACATATCTGAAAGACGTGGTGAGTAGGCAACTGAGTGTTCAGTCTGAAGACAGAAATGTGAAGATCATCATTATATAGGTGATACAGAGTGAGCATAGGTAAAGAGGACTAAAAACTGAAGTAGGTGAAGAAGGGGATAAAAGACAACACTGGCAGGAGCCATCTGTAAGGTCAGAAGAAATCTGATGAGTGTTGCATTCTGAAATCAGGGGAAGTAAGTTATTAGGAAGGAAGAACAGGTCAACTCAGTCAAATGTAGTTGATGCATTGAATAATATGAGGGCTCGGTTAGAAAACTCTCATGGATTTAACAATGCAAAGGTTGCTGACCTGAACAAAAGCAACTTCTGTAGAACTGAGGGTACAAAAGCCCAACATAGTGAGTTTAAGGGAGAATGGGAGGAGGGGACTTACAGAGAGCAAGTATAGTTTCATTCATAGTTCAAAGAAATAAGCCAGGCGCAGAAATGTATCCTTAAGATCTTACAATTCCCCGCCATGTTAATAGCATGTGGCCTTTCAAAGACATTTTTCAAGAGGGAATTTTTAAGTTATGAAGGAGGAGAAACAAGGGATGGATTTTACATATGAACTAAATGGAAAGACTGGTTTTAGTCAGGAGACTGTTGCCAGCAGCAGGGTGTTTAGGTGTGCATGCAAATGCTGGCAGGGCATCAGTGTGGTGGAATATGTCTGTGGAAAGCATGATAGTTTCCATTTTCTTATGAAGTAGAAATCCACAGCCCCATCCGAGATCAGAGTTGGAGGAAGGGTTTGAGGAGAAAGGAGAATTTGAAATAATTGTTTAGTGAATGGACGAAAGATTCACAATGTGATCACCTGGCAACACTAAAGGCCCATTTGGTGTTCATGTTTATAAATTTCAGTGTTCTCTTAGCCAGTGCAGTTACTTTTCTCCAGCCTGGATCAGCTGGACAATGATGGTGCAGAGAATTTGAAGAGTTGAATTTTATGTAGGTCGTGGTTTTGCTAAGTGGGTGTATTGAAGTGACTGAAAAACAAGGAAATGTGAACAAGGAAATGCAAGAGAGTGAGTGTAAACTTGTAGCATTTAGAAAGAGAAGGAGCAGAACAACAAAGTGGCAAGTGACAATGAAGAATCAGCAGGAATGGAGACTCCCTTGGGGTCAGAGGGTTGCCAAGTCCGACTAAAGAAGAAGGCTGCATGAAATGTGGATTCCCTGAGTGAAAAGCACGTAAAACTGAGGATGGTTATAATTATTGAGCATCAGAAGGCCTTAAGACCGTGGGACTGATCAGCTAAATTAGCAGCCTTATACACACACACAAAGTCATTAGGTGAGTACAGCAATTTCCTGGAGGAAATTCTTGAAATAAAGAACTATATTTATTTCAACATTGGTCTCTATTCATAATATTCAAATTAATACTTCCATTTGTTTAACAAATTATATAGATCAACTTTAATTGAGTTTGCTTCTATAGTATTTTGTCCCCCTCTTCCTTGAGGTGTCCACCTCCCTTCTTGTGCTCTGGGTGCCACACAAGTTTTTCCTCAAAGGCTCACTCTTATCCTGAACACTGTGTGTCTCATTCTCAGAGTAAACATTTGAATGACCCAAGAGCCCACCAGCTAAGACATTTGAGTCTCTTGAGTACTCATCATTTTCACTAACTCTTTTTTTAAAAATAGAGGCAGTGAAAGTAGTGGAATTCTGGATCTGTTTTAAAGGTAAAAGCAACATTTTTTTTTTTTTTTGATGGATTGGATGTGGGATATGAGAAAATGAAAGGGACCAAGGATGTGATTCAAGGATTTTTGGTCCTTTTGACTCACTGGAAGTGTGCAATTAATATTAATTGGGATGAGGAATCTCAGTTCTAGATATTTTAATTTAAAACAGTATTGGATATCAAAGCACTTCCGTTGAGGAGACAGTCAAGACACTGATTTTTCACTGGCGTAGGGCAAAAGTGTAAGGAGGCCACATAGTAATTTATGTCCATCAAAAGCATAAGCTTTAAAAGATTAAGAACCAGTGGCTTGGCCTGTGATGAGTGACTTATGAGCTCTGACTTCCTCAGTGAAAATGTCCTAGGTAAGTGTGTTGTGAATTCCTGGGGGAGAAGAGATGAGAATGACATGTAATAACAGATGCTCCCTCTTTATGGGACATTATATCCAGAAAGCTCTTTCTATATGAAAAATTCTGTGAGTACCTTCTCAAGGGCACCTGCTAAGCAAGTCAACTACCATGGGTAAATAATCATTTCCAGTTTTGTTAGTAGTTAGAACCATCCACCTCCTGCTGGAGAAAACTGATGAGAAGGGGAAATATAAAAAAAAAGCAAGGTGAAAAAGTGCCTCTTTCCAAATGGAAGAAATAACAGAAACAAAAGCTTTTAAGTGTTCAGTAGCTCAGGATGCTTTTCTGTGAAGGAGAAGAAATGCTAGAGGAGAACTAAAATTAGGATGGAGAGAGTGGCATGGATCTTTCACGCTGATCAGGGATTTCCAGAAAGGCAAATGAAGGCCTCACTTTTAATTAGTTCACATGGATTTAGATGGACCTCCTGAAGCCCAAACATCATTATTCAGCAGCCCCTAGAAACAAGCAGCTGAGGGATGCTTTGGTCTGCAGCAGACAGGAATGTCAAAGACAGGCTACTGAGGCCATCTTTAAACTCCAAGCTAAGATTCATGGTGATCTGATAGGGAGAAATGAAGAGTTAGTGGGAATGGTATATGATTACATCTTTAGGACTTACTTCCTTAAAAATAAACATTAAGTGAATCTGCTGAATTATGATTATTAAATTCAGTACTTTAAAAAATCGGGTTTTTAGGCATCCAAGATGAAAGCACTTTTATGTCAAATGTCAATATAGTAAAATATGTTTTTATCTGTTCTTCATAAAGCATGAAATGTCTCCCCTACTTTTTTTCTGTTTTCCCTCTGGTGCTATGTGACATTTTCCCAGTGTCTTTGTGACATATGACACATCACAAGGAAGGCCAGATACAGGTGACTAAATAGATGCTTGACAATGAAAGGAAAAATTGATTCTTTTAATACTGAAAAGTATGAAAATATATAGTTAGATAACGGGGTGATGTAGTTAGTACATAGGATTATGTGGGAACTTCTTATTTAATTGAAATTAGTTCATAGAAGACTATTCGTTTATATCAAAGAAATATACTTAGCGTGTGCTGTTATGGGCAAGTCCAGGGTGCCGTGAGAGTATCTGAGAAGGTGACAGAGAGCCTAGAAAGACAGTGAGGCTCCAGAGACAAAGAAGAATGAGCTAGGTTAAGACGGGAAGAAAAGATTATTCTTCAAAGAAAAAATAGTATATTTTTTAAAAAAATTCCTGTGGTGGATGTTAACACAAAACCACAGACCAGAAAAAAAAAGGAAGGAAATGGCAGGAGTTGATGCTACAGAGGGAGTAAAAGCCCAATCATCCAAGTTGCCTTCAAGATTTCAGTCTTCATCCTAATACAAATAAGAAGTCATTGACAGGTTTTATAAGTGGAGAGAGATGATCCAATTTGCATTTTCCTGACTGACGGCTCCCAGTTCTTTCTGTGAATTAGAAGCAAAGTTATCCTGGGAGATGGCCCAAAGTCAGCAAAGGCCAGGCATTTGAGGAAAGTGGAGAAAATGTGAGTTAGCTTTTGTTAGCTAATGAATGGCTAGTACTTGGGGCCTGGGGGCAGCACAAGAGAAGGGACCAGGCTGTGAGGATGTTCCCCCAAGTGACTTGCAGGTTACGTATTTTTATCAGTATTTGTACTGAGACCTTTCTGTGCTCTTTTTGGCTGGCTCCCCTCTTACTGGTAAAGGGGCCCTAGTAAGTCTCTGCCAGGTCTGCTGTTCGTCCACCTTGTCTTCCACTGCAGAGTCAGGTCTCCTCTCACCAGCCTGGCCTCATGCCGGCCCACGTGGTTTTCAGCTCAGCTGCCTTCTGAGGCCCCCTCCTGGAAATTATAGGGACCCCTGGGCTTCATGTGTAGTTCAATAAGCTGGGCTCAGAAATGTACCCTTAAGATCTTACTATTAAGATCTTACTATTCTCTACCTTGCTTAACAGGATATGGCCATGCTCAGAGCCCATATGCAGTTTGGAACCCAGGTCCCTCTTCCACTATGTTCTCTCAATGCCTATTTATTATACTACATCCTCCTAAGTAAGGCCCAGAGAGAAAAATTCAGGACACGCATGTAAAAAACTGAATGAAATGAAAAGAAAATTTTCCTCTTCCTTGTTGCATTCAGACTTTTCCTTTTCCAAATTCTTCAGAACCTGGTTATAGCCTTCCTCTTCTGAAATGGGCTTCCCACATGGCTGCACACTAGTCCTTCAGACATAATTCTCACTGTCCTAAGGTTGGAGTCCAACCTTTACGTCTGTCCACTTGTCAACCTACCTTCTCCTAGCCTCAGGCAATGCAGTCTCCAGTCTCATCTTGGGGAGGAAAAGGATTTCAAAGGAATGCAAGTTAAACATGGAAATCTATCAGTTTCTCATTTGAAATCCCTTTTCCATTAAGCTAGTACCACCAAATGAAAAATGCATGAGCACAACATATGCTTAATTAATGTGGTTTCATAAATGCTTAATAAGTATGGCCATTTTTTTTTTATTGCTGTTAGTACTGTAGGTCTAGGCAGCAAGCACAAACTGGATTCTAAGAATCCAGTACAAAGGCAGAACAGCCAGGTGCTATAGTCCAGCCAGGCAATGGAACCTTAAACCCACGAAAGGTCAACCGCTCATGCACAGGGTTGGATTTCTGTTTGCTTCCTGCCCCAGTTTGATGCCTCCTGAGGTAGGAGGAAAGCAAAGTTGGATGTGTGTCGCTACTGGGAACAGCCAGAGTTCTGTAAGTGCTAACCCATCTAAAATTACAGTACAGGCAAAGGGCAATAGTTCCAGAGAGGTTTTGTGCTGAAAAATCTGGTATGTTTTCCCCATTTAATCTTTTATTAGCTCAATTTTCTCTTGCTTTTACTCTCTGTTAATAAGTGTGAAAATATAACTGCTTCGTTAGCTGAAATTTTCTTAGAGATTCAAATTTACTGCTACATATATCTTCTCTCTAATTACCCTGTCTGCTTTAGTTTGCTGGGTAGTTTTTCTTTCCTGATTTTCTCTACCAGATTGTTTATATCACTTGAAAAGTCCCCCTGCTTAACAGCTACATTTCTGTGATTTATGTGTGATCATTATGTAATGTATGCCTGAGGAAGAAAAGGTGATGGTAATGTTTTTAAAGGTGGGGATTATTCATATTTCCAGGGCTGTGCTGTGGGGAAATCCCTTCCCTGCCCCCTGTTCAAAACAGTTTCCAAACTGCTAGGCCTTTTTCTTTGTTCACACCCTCTGCTGCTAGCGCCTGCCTTGGGAGAACATTTACCTCTTTGGTTCTTCATGCCTGTCTGTGTTGGGGTGGTACCTGTGTGTTGCCCTAGCACTGGTCCTTTAAAAGTGGGCTTCACATTTATGTGTCAAGTTGCAGTGGGCTTAGGGCAGACTTGTTCCAGATATTCTCCCAAGTTCTAGATATTCTTCCTACCATCGGGATAGACCAACCGTTCCCTGCTTTCCTTAGATAGACCAACTGTTCCCTGCTTCCAGACTCAACTCTTGACCCAGCATTAGGCACTTTCATTTTTCGGTAAAGGGGAACTGAACCCAGGGCCTCACACATACCTAGGAATCATAGGCAATTGTCTGCCACTGAGCTACATCTTCAGTCCCTTCTTAACAATTTTTATTTTGAGACAGGTTCTCACTGAGTTCCTAAGCTGCCCTGGCTGGCCTCGAACTTGCCATCCTCCTCCCTCAGCTTTCTGTGTAGCTGGCACTGGCAGGCAGAATTTGAAGAGTTCTCATGTTCCTGCTCCCTGAACTATGCTTTTGTGTGATGTCCTTCCTTTGAGGACGTAGGCCACATATGTGTGGACTATAACTTGCTCCTAGCCAGTGACAAAGGTGGTGGAGTACAACTCCCATTCTTAAGTGTTATGACACATGGGAAAGGACTTTCCAGATGTAACTGATTGATTACATCTGTCATTGATTTTAATCAAAAGAAGGATAATCTTTAGTGAGTCTGTGTAATCAGGTGACCCCTTAAAATGAGATCTAGAGATTAGCAATTTGAAGCAGCAGTCTTTTTCACTGTGTTGTTTGCTTTGGATTCATAACCCCCAAAAGTTCTATGGTTGCAAGGAAGTGAATTCTTCCAACAGCATGTGAGTTGGGCAAGGACCCTGAGCCTCAAATGAGACTGTAGCCCTGACCATCGCCTGGACTGCAGCCTGCTGAGATCCTGAACAGAGGCCCCAGTTAAGCCCTGCCTAGACTCCTGACTCATGTAAGCCATGAGATAATACATGTATGTGTGTTGGGACTTGTTACACAGGGATAGAAATTGATATGGTGCCCTGTGTTGCCTTGTTTTGGGACAGTGGAAGACTCCCTCAGCTGTTCTGGCCTCAGGGTACCTTTCAGATTAGTACCAGCCCTTTGGTCTCATTGAGATTGTACAACTGAGAGTGGAAAGGGTTGAAAATCGTCTCTTTTACCTGATATCCCCAGGCCCACCTCAGCTAATCATTTATGTATTTTCTGTCATACCGCTTTCTGCCAATAAAACTAGTTTTTTATTTTAATAGGAACTGAACTGTGGAGCAGAACCTCTAATAATGGCATTTTAAGATGTAAGACAGAGGATGGGCAGCCACATTAGGCATCATCCAACCTGGATATCCCTACAATATTAGTGCTGGCCATCTAAGCTTCCCATGCCAAGGACTTGACTATTTATTAAAGCAGCACAATTTTTGGTTTTGCTTTTTTCAAGCATAAATCTAATCATGTCATTCCATTGTTTAAGAAACTTATCTCTTGTCACTGTTTAAGAATCTTTATATGAACATGTCTAGCATGGTCCTTGATAATTTAGGTCTAACTTTCTATTTGTATTTATCTTGCTACTTACCTCAGTCAAAGCATACCGTGTACTCCTAAGCACATTGTTCTTGGAGTTCATGGCTCCTTATTTCATGTAGTACTCTTCTGTCAACTTGGAATGGCTTCCCATCTAATCCACTGATAAACTTCAATACTTGTATGAAATTTGGCAAAAGGTAACCTCTTAGTCCGTTCGAGCTGGTGTAACAAAGCACCTTAAACTGGGACATTCATAAAGAACAGAAATTTAGTTCTAACACCTCTGGATTCTGGAAGTCCACATCAAGGCACTGGCAGGTTTGGTGGTTGGTTGGGGCCTGCTTTCTGGATCATAGATAGAGCAGTCTCTGTGTCCTCGCGTGGCGGCAAGGGAAGATGAGCTTCCTCAGGTCTCTTTCATAAGGGCACTAATCCAGTTCATTAGTATTCCACCTGCCTGTGGAATCACTTCCTAAAGTCTCCACCTCCTAATACCATCATCTTGGTGGTCAGATTTAAGCATATGCATTTTTGCAGAGCCTTCTGTAACTCCACCAGTTCTCCCATGTATGTGGACCCAAGCGCTCCTCTGATATTGCTTATTTTACACATATGGATTTATTTATATGTCTGTGAGCTTCTTAAATGCAGGGACCATGTCTCAAGATATATTACCAGTGTCTAGCATGATGACTAACTTATAATAGATGCTTAATAAATAATAAATAATTGAAGAACTGGGTGAAATTTGCTTTCCTGGGATTCTTTCACCTACTTTGAGCCTATTTCCATCTTACAGTAAGACAGAATCATGTTTTGTCTTACCTATATTTTTTTGTGAGCCATGGAGCCTGCTTATCATTGGTTATTTCATAAAATTCCTCAGAGAGCTATGTCCTTTTTTCTTTTTTCTTTTTCTTTCTTTCTTTTTCTTTTTGGTTTTTTGAGACAGGGTCTCACTATGTAGTTTCAGGCTGGCCTTGAAGTCACTATGTAGCCCTGCTTGTCTCAAACTCACGGCAATCCTTCTGCCTCAGCCTCCCAAGTGCTGGGATTACAGGTGTGTGCCACCATGCCTGGCAAGCTATGTAATTTTAATGTAAAATTTTGTTACATGATTTACCTGATTTTTACAGGTGGAAAGATTACAATTATTTACACTGGAAAGATATTCAGTTTTCTTAGAAAATTAGAAAGTAGTTGACTCCATGTTTCCAAAAGCATTAAAGTCGCTCTGATAATGCATACTAATTTCTAATTTTCATTTCCTTTTTATTTTAATGGACCACTATATAAGTCTTAATTTTAAAGATAACAGTCAAAGCTTTAGCAATCTCTGTTCTTTACAAGGTCAAAGCAATATATAGTATGGATATTTTTTTTTTCCTAGAACTGAGTTTTTCTTCTTGACTGCTTTAGCTACTTTGTGTGAGGTTGGGAATAGTGAATTCTAGAGGCTGAAGGGAAAGAGACCTTTCTGCATATTAGAATCAATGTGCAGGGTGAATACTACTGACAGAATTCTGACTTCTGGCAGGCGGTTCACAGGAGCTAGAGTGAACTCTTACTTTTATGTGTAGGTAAGTGTCCTACAGCATAGTCCTCCTTACTTAGAAAAACTAATGGAGTTTATTAGGAAGGCAAATATGCTACAAAGAATCAACATCTATTCCAGAGTCAAAGATGTAATTTTTGCATTATATACTCTTTTGGATCTCAATCAAGTCTATTGTTTGTCTCTGTTCTCTCTATTAACACAGATGTCTGTGTTCTCTTTTATTAACACACATAATCAGGAGTTGACTATATAAAGCTAATAATAGATTTCAAATTTCCTTCTGGAACGCACATAAGCACACGTGAAAGGAAGCATTATTAACTAAAATCTCTCAGTTCCTAGTGATTAGCATTTTGACAAGCTGTTGTCTTAAAAAGATTTAGATCATATATTACGTAACTTGAAAGTATTTTTAAAATATTTCTTCCTGATCTGAATGCTAAGTTAATAGTATCCAATTTCATTTGAATTTGAAGGAAATCTTCAGCCTTGTTTTAGTTTGCTGAGCACATTCCTAGTCCACTGATGTGTTGTAGGTCATTAGTTTGCAGCTGTGTTTTGTTTCTATTAGTTATAATCTAGGATAGAGTAACATTATGAAGATAGTCAAGCAGTTTTCTATCTATTAACAATACATTTACTCCCCGAAGTTGCCATAGAGAAAGTTCAAGGTAGAGTATCAAATTCAAAAGAAAATGTAATCATTTTCTTGTCTCTGATTTGATATATTCTCTTTTGGGCAATCATTACCCATACATTAGCATTTACCTTTAACATACTGAAAATCGGGTCCCTATTAGTGGATAAGAGCTGCTGTCATAGGTTTATAACACTACCTTACCAAGCTCAGGAGTATGAGTTAGTGTGGTCGAGGCCCTAATTATTGCTTGGTTGCAAATAAAATAGAAAGCTCTTTATAAACCTTAAATAAAAATTAATTATATTATCAGATTTGTTAGAAATGCCAGATGGAGTAAGTTTACTCATTCGTTTAGCAAATGCTCAGTTACAAAATATTAATATCCAGGCAAGATACTGGGGATAATAATAATGGAAAGACAGGCTCCCTTTCCCTACAACTTTGAGGCAAGCAAACAGCTGAAATCTAATGTTATTATTTTAAATATAAACCTCAGATAAGAGTGTACAAATCTGTCTTGGAGAGTCAGAAAAAGTTTTCCAAAATGAGTAATGTTTGTCTTATGACTTGAAAAAGTAGTCAGATGGATATTGAGGGAAAGTGGGGAGGAGGAAAGGAAGAGAGAAAGAGGTAGAGAGAGCAGTGTCTTTGAAACCAGAGACATGCAGACTGAAGTTCTTGTTTCACTTTGCTGTTAGTTTTTTGTCACTGTGACAAAATGCCTGAGAAAAACAATCCAAAGCAGGAAAGCTTTGAGCCATGGCTTCAAAGCTTTCACCTCTGGTTAGCCATCTGCTTTTCTGGGCCTGTGGTGAGGCAGAACATCAAGGTGGAAGGATATGCCAGAAGAAGCTTCGCACTTCATGGTGACCAAATGTCAGAAAGAGTGTAGGGGGCCTTCTTCTTTCTTCCACTTTCGTTCTGTCTAGGGCCCCTGCCTATTGGATGATGGATGATGCCCCATATTCAGAGCATGTTCCCTGCTCGGCTCACTGACCCACATGCCAGCTGTCTCTGGAAACACCCTCATATACCACCCAGACACACCCAGAAGTGAGCTTTACTTATCTACTTGACAAGATTAACTGTGAGAACTCATTACAATGATCATATGGTAAATAGCCTCTCTCAGAGGTTTATTTTTATTTCTTTAAGAGAATGTAAATGTCAGCACCTGGCATAGAACTTTGTGCATGGTAGTCACTCAATAAATATTATCTGTCCCTTCCCACCTTTGACACTCATGACAGCTGTGTAGGTAAATAGTTCAGATAGCATCATCAACATTTTAAAGATTAAAGTAGGCTTACAGTACTTATAAAATTTGCTTAAGGTCATACAATAAGTTAGTACAAATTAGTAAATTTAGTAGCAGACCATTTATTGGTACTGGCATAGCTTGCTCAGGACACTCTCACTTCCTGTCTTGGACCCTCTGATCCAGCACAGTACAGCTAGGGTGAATTGGAGAAATGCAAATCAAGCATCATTATGCTTTTTAAAACTGTAGTAGTTTCCCACTAATAAATTAGTAGCAGAAATAGAATAAGAACTTTTTTCACTATACTGCAACATAGATGCCAGGCTTTTTGCATTCATTTAATTATTCAGTCAATAGGTATTTCTTGAGCATCTGCTAAATATCAGACATAACTGTACATAGGTGAAACTGTGGGGGACAAATAGATGAAGTCTCTGCCTTCATAGAGCTGGAGTCCATCAGGGAATGCTGACCGGATATGAGTGAGTGTAACACACGAGCATGTTTAGGTGCTCTGGGGGAGAGTGTGGCAAGAAATTCTAATCAAGGGGATCTGCAAAGGTCTGTGAAGGGAAGTACTATTTTTGCCAAGACTTGAAGAGTGAGCAGGAATTCTGTGGACGGAGAAAAGGGAAGATTGTTCTAAACAGTGGGAGGTTCAGCAAAGATGCAAATAAGAACATGCTGTGTTCAAACAACCAAAAACAATCCAGGATCAGAGAGTCTAAGTTAAAGAGTGGTGGGAGGTGACTCTGCTGAGATGGGCAGAGATCAGGTTGAAGAGGGCTTGTTAGAGACTGGATTTCATTTCAAAGGCAAAGAGTGCTGCGCCTTCTGTACCACATAAAAAGCCGACCACACGCCAAATTAAATCTTAACGTTGGCTCGTTTTCTGTTTATCCCAGACTATGGGGAGGTTACTATTTTTCAAATTTCTCGTGAAGCCTCCTATAGGGCTGAGGCGGACCTGGTGGGAAACTACTACAGTTTTAAAAAGCATAATGATGCTTGATTTGCATTTCTCCAATTCACCCTAGCTGTACTGTGCTGGATCAGAGGGTCCAAGACAGGAAGTGAGAGTGTCCTGAGCAAGCTATGCCAGTAGCATAGACGGGGCACGTTTGTATCTTTCTGCAATGTCAGAATTTATTGAATAACAGTAGATATACGAGCTACATCAATTTCATCAACCTTATCATTATCAGGCTCAGTACTCAGGGTTCGCTCCATAACCAGTGAGCCGGGCTATCCCAGTTTCTTTTGTTCCGATCTTAGTGTCTTGAACACTCGAATCACTCCTCACACTGCACACAATGATATACAGGTTCAAGGGTTAATAGTGGCTGCAGGATTCGAAGAGGAAGAACTGAAAACCAAGGTAGAGAGTGTGCAGACACGTGGGGAGGCACCAGGGGCGGCTGGACAAGGTCGCGGGCCAATCAGAGCTTGTCAGAAGCACAGGGTTTGTTCAGAGCCCGAGTCTGACTGGCAGGAAGTTCAGTGCAGGAAGATCTAGTGGAGTTCAAAGCAGGGGACAGAGAACCAGAGCTCACGGCCTGTCAACCTCGCCACACTTTTACCTGGCACACTGATATGTGTGGCATCAGCACACCTAGTGTTGGGTGTCCCTCTTTTCATAAGACCCTGGTGAGGGGTTTGCATCATTTGTTGGTCTGGTGCATCAGAGAAGCTCACAGGCCTGTTTTTTTCTGATATAATTTAATATATCATGTGTTCCTGAGCTTGTGATTTAATTTGATGAGTTTATAGGGGACAATTTTTTATTAGCAGAATTCATTTATCAATTTATGCCTTATGATTGTACTGTGGAGTTGGTAGTTGTTTTCATTGATAAATTTGGTGTATCCGACACCTGGTGGCTCTCCTGAGTCACTCTGCCTCAGCAGCTGCACTCAAAGTGGAGCAAACTGCTCTTTTGTACAATGGAGTCCCTTAGGGCAGAGCACTGCCTGAAAACTGCTGTTCTCTACAGCACCTGATGGCTCACAGCAGCGCACAGCCTGCTCTACAGAGACCCCTTAGCATGGTTGAGTCCATAGCAGCTTCGCTCAGACTGTAACTCTGCCGAAGGAGAGATGTGGAAGATGTCAGGTTTCCAGGACTTCTAACGGCCTGCAGAAGCTTGATGGGCAGCAGCATGGGCCCGAGTTTCCTAACATGATCTGGAAACTGTAGGAGCATCAGCTACTCTATCTAAAACTTTAATGTTGAGAAAAAGCTACTGCAGTGACTCCATGGTAGGTCAAAATCAGCTGACTAGAGGACACAAGAAAAGCATTTCTGTGTCCTTTGGGGCTAGCAGGCATGACATTACACTTTAGGTAATTGTTCTCTTCCTCCTTTCCTTTTTCCTCTTTTTCCTTGCTAGAAAAGCTACTTCCCTTTGATATTTTCATCTACCTCTTAGGACTTATTTCCATCTGTCTAAATCTGTACTACAGGGGCATTAGTTGTTGCCTTACTCTAGTTTTAATTTAAAAGGGGGGAAAACCTGTAACTCTGAGGAAGATCGGGCATGTGGACACAACTCATTTCCCTGAGTGGCAGGATGACTCCCCATCATTAAAGTAGTCTTGCTTTGAGATGCCTGATGCCTTATCAGTTTTGCATTTTCTCTGCCCTGTGTATGAACAATTAGATAAATTTTTCTAATGGGTCATTCACTGCTTCTCATCTCTGGTATGAGTCAGATGATTTACATTTCAAAACATTATCCTGCCTACAATTTTCCTCTTCATAAATTATGCAGGAAACTTCTAGCAACAACAAATTCTAAATAGATTTGTAGCTATAAAACATATTTTAGTTGTTTTGCTATAATTTAGTACTGTTTTATGACCAACAATAATTAGGATGAGGTACTGTTTTATTTGTTTTACCATCATTGTTTAAATGTCAAAGTGTCTTGTTGGATAAAAGCACAATCAGCTGTAAATGAATTCAAATAGACATGAGTAAGTAAGTACATAATGTGAAAAGCCCTGTCATGATCCTCTGCCTCTAGTTGTGTTATGTTTCTTTGGGTTCACATTTGACCTCCTAGAAAGAGTTGTCTATACTTCCTGGACTTGCTTTTGTGTCTCTCTCACTACAAACTACACTAACTGTTATACTGGAATCTCCTCAGAATGGTCCTACATACAGTGGACTGAGCACTTAATGCCCTTAAACCACTTGCTGCTCTTAAACCTTGGAACAGTCTCTCTCTGCGTGTTGCTCCATGGTCTTCTTCCACCCCACTGGCTTCCTCTGTGATCTCCCTGTGTGTGTACTTCTTCCTCTGCCCACTCCTCAAAGATCACTCTTCTTCTGTGTTCTAGACTAAGTCATCTCATTCCGCACACTGGCCGTGGATGATCACACATATGGCTTCATTGCTCAATCATATGCTGGTCTTCCTCACAGTTTTATCTCCAACCCAAGCTGCAGTTACAAACCCCTAAAATTTAGCTGTCTTCTAGATCATTCTACTTAGGTGTCCCATACTTCATAGTCAACATGTTTGTATTAGCTTCCCAGGGCTGTCACAAGAATGTGCAGCAGATGGAGTGGCTTGAAACAACGGAAATTTTCCTCTGACAGTGCTGGAAGCCAGAATTCTGAAATCAAAGTGCTGGTCCCTCTGTGGGTCCCAGGGAAGACTTCATCCTTGCTGCCTCCAGCTTCTAGGTGTGCCTTGGCTTGTGGTGATTTAATTCCAATCTCTGCCTCTGTCTTCTCTTGGTCTCTGCGTGCTTTCTTCTTCTTATGCGACCATCACTTGTTGGATTTAAAGCCCATCCTAGTGGCCTTTATTTGTTTTGTTTTTATTACGTGCTCATAAACCCCTCCATATTCTAGTAAAAACACAGAGTTCTTATAGATGCTAGAAGATATAGTTACATTCCCTACTGCTTATTTTATAACTGGCACTTTCTACCTGTCTTTTTAAATGAAAAGGTCCCTTTCTTTGTTTATCCTGCAGGGTATAATATTGTTTTCCAAATATATCCAAAGCATATCATCAAAAAGGACATGATTAAGCAATTACTAGCATGCTAAATAGAAAAAAAGAAAGAAAAATTAAAAGGAAGAAAAATGTATTTAAATCACAAAAAAATGTTTCCAGAAGTCGATGTGAAAGAAGAAAGCACCACTTGTAGTTTATATATCTGCTTGTTTTTATAAAATATTTAGCCCTCTCTACATATATGGATGGTGAAAGTTCTGAGTTAGTATTTGGGCAACCAAGGAATTAAAAAGCATCAGACACACAGAGTTGTATGTACTTTGTTTACATTAATAAATTCTCTCAAGACAGGATGTGTGGCAGACCCCCTTGCTTGTAATTATTGAAAATGCCCTAACTTCAACTAAATCAGGCTGGGTCATTATAGGTGTTGAGAAAAAAACTGGAGGTGTCTCATTTTGCCACAGCATTCATTATGTGGGCAAATAAGGATTACTCCAGTGACTTAATTGTATTCTTTGCAAGAAAGCAAATCCTCAAAAGAAATTCTAAGTCTTGATATTTTGTTCTACTTTAGTTCAACTTGATGATATTGAATTCACACACTTTCAGAACACATAATTATAATATTCATTAATTAAACAGGAAAAGTCAAGCAAATTAGATATAGTTAGGAAAATGTCTTGCCATAACTCAGTGGGTCTGCCTAGATTTATTGTCATTAAATTATCCGAAGTAGACACTAGCATTCACAGCTTAGTATTTATTGTCTATTTTTAGTTCACTTTGACAAAAGGAAGAAGATTCTAGCCTTCCCATGTTGTGTGGGGGCCTTTAGGTACTTATATAACCACTTCTGAAGGTTTATGTGGAAATTTTCTTCAGTCTACAGGATTCAATTTTTTTAATTCCCAGAAGTTTTAGAGTACTCTAGAGAGCTTCTTTAATTTCAGCAATAAAATTTGTCATTGTCAATTGGATCTTTGCGGGCAAATAATCTCTATTAAGAAATGTTCTACTTCTTTTGCATGTGTTAACCAATCTAACCCTTGTCATAACCCAAGGTAAGTACCATTGTCATTTTTAATTTGCAGACGGGGAGCTAATGCAGAGGGCAATTGACTGGAGGGTTCACATTTATGTGGCTAGAAGAGTGTGGGGCTGGGGTTTGCTTCCATACCTGTGCCCCTGACTACCAGAGAATGCTCTCACTCAATGATCTTATTGGATTGCATTGTAATATACTTTAGAAAGCACACACTACTTTTGCTTATTATAATGGCTATTAATTCCCATGTCTCTGTTCCCTTATTTTGAGATTCTTAGAGTGTAAATAGACCTAGAGCAACACATCCTTCTCTTCTCTGATTCCCCCAAATGCGGGCTGTATCTGCACATGTTTAGGAAGAGCTGCATGTTACGGGGCTACTTGGGCATTTATTCAGTCAGTATTCATGGGGCACTTCTTATGCTTCAGTCACTCTCAGTTACCAGAGATACAGTCCTACCTAACAGGAGCTCCAAGAAAAAGAAGGAGAGACAAAACAGTGTCTCTAGATTCTTACTGACAAGGTGGAGAGATGTCTAATTGTTTAAAGTGCCAGATCTCTGAAGAAATGCCATCATTTCTCTGCACCTCCCTCCACTGGACGAAGCATCCTAGTGACTTGGATGTTTATTGCTTACAGATATCTCCATGGATTTGTCACCAGGTAGACCCTGGCACTGAATCAGGCATTTGTGTGTCAGACTTTACATGGGAGTTTTCCCCACACATTAACTCATTCAATTTAATCTCTATGTTAATTCTGTTTTGGAGGTATTATTCCTAATTTACAGATGAGGAACAAATGAATTAAATAAATTTTTTGGTCCATAATACTGAATGATTTTTTAAAATGGATTCAAACTTATTTTGAGCTCAAATTTAGAGCTTCTTGTTTAGTTAGCTTATATTTTATCCTATTAGAGGCCCAAACCAATCCAAGTAATTATGGTCCACAATATATTTGTTCTCCTATTTAAAATTTTAAAAATGCCTTTTGAATTCAAAACAGATATTTTAAATACTATTGCTGTGCAACAGATTATCCTAAAACTTAATGATTAAAACAAAAGCAATTATTATATTGTCCTGTAGTTTCAATGGCTAAGAAATTCAGAACAAGCTTAGTAATCTTGTCTCAGGGTTTCTTAAACTAGAAGGGAGTGGAGCTGGAATTTGCTTCCATACGTTCTAATGCAGGGCTTGTGCCCTTGATCACCACATTATCCTCTTTCTCAACAATCTTATTGGATCACATTGTAATAAACAGTCAGGTTTTGGAAGTATTAGCTGGAGCTGGAACATCATAGGGCTGGAAAAAATCTCTCTCCCCACCCTCATCTCTCCCTCCCCACTCCCTCTCTCTTTTTCTTCAGACAGTCCCTTGGCTTCCCCATTAGATCTACCTGCATGGCTTAACTTGAGTTCCCTCAAGGCATCAAGACATTTTGACTCAGGGCAGTTATACTACTTACCTAGTGCCAGTGTTTCCAGATGCAGGGTGGCAGTTGTACTGCCTTTCTGATTCCACTTAGAAGTTACATGGAATCACTTCTACCACATTCTATTGGTTACAGGTGAGTCACAAACCTACCCAGATTCAGTAGGATGAGAATTAGGCTTTACTTCCTGATAGGGGAGCAGCAAGATGCCGGATGAATGTGTGGGAAAGGAAATACAGTGTGGACCATCTTTGTAAAATGCAGACTTCCACAAACCACCTTCTAGCCCAGTAATTCGTGTTCTTGCTCCCAGGAAAAATGTGCTTACAGCTTCCCAAGGATTCCAAATGTTTCATTTTTTATTGGCATTAGTCTCAGGCCTGAGGTTCCTTATCTAAACCAGGTCCAGGTGCAGTTGAATCTCCTTAGGTAAGAGTACTTGAACAAAGCACTTGAGTGTCATTCCCCTTGATCTGAAGTCTTGTGAAGCAGACACACAGATGATCTGCATCTCACATATCCATCCTATAATAGTTAAACATAAGTTAACAACAATAGACACTTCCATTTTCAAAAATATAGAAAAGTCTAGCAGGCACATGGCAGATGCTGGTCCATACAGATTCTTAGGATCAGTCAGGTACATGTTGTCAGTTCTGTGTATAGGGGTCTTTTCTGCTCTCTGAGAGTTGTTTTTTGTGGTTCTTGGGTCTACCCTTGGGGCTTATTCATTTTGAATAATCTCTTCTTTGTCACAGTGAGTGATCTATGTGTAAAAGTGTGTAATCTTCCCATTTTGCATCCTACCATAGTAGTTCTAGGGTCCAGAGATCTCTGTTTTGTATTTTCACCCTTCCTTTTAAACTGATAATGTTTCTAGAAATACAGTTCTTAAAAATTTTGTGAGTTTTCCGTGATTCTTACTGAGTTTCATTCTCTTAAACAAAAACTAAAAGTCACAAATCTGTTTAAGATAATCTACTTTGGGATCCCATGAATCTCATGAAAAATAATATCCTTAAGTAGTTAGTTGCATTCACACGCTTTTTAAAGAGACGATATATGAAGCATCATGTTTTAAGATCCTCAGAGAGCCTTTTGTATTTGAAAATAATCTTAGGTACAGCCTTGAATCTTTCTGAACTCTTGATAAGTGATTTTACAGTTCCGTCCTGGATTTGATCTTTGGTTTAAGGAGTTTTCTTAGCTAGGGAATTATTTACCAGCTGGGGAGATGAAATGGCCTGTGTCCCAACATAGACATTGAAAGCTGCACAAAGGAAAGTCTTGTGCTGTTGATACAAGCAAGTCACAAATGTGTGCAAATTTAATGGGACAGGAAATGGACTCTACCTCTTAATGGGAAATTTGCAAGATTTCAGAAGAACATGTGGACCAGGAAGTATGGGTGTAGCCATTTTTGGATATTGCAGTGTAACTCAGCAAGTCACTATAATATAATAAAGTATTTTTAAACAAATTTACTGATACTTAAACATGCAAATGCCTTCAAAGTCGTTACCTTAGGCAGATATATTCTTTTTATTAAAAAGTTTGCTTTTGTCTAAAATATTTCTTGGATCTTAACTTTTGGAAGTGTTTTTGAAAAGCTGAGAGATTCATTGTGGCTGGATGCTTTGTACTACTGTCACAATTTGTTGACAAAGAACACTTTCATGGTAGTTTAATTTTCTTTGTCATGAATATGTTTTTATTTAAATTTCCATATTCTGGAAATCTTACTGATGCATTATTTGAATCCCAGGAAACAGAACAGTCTACAATATTTTCCTCAAGTGTTTCCTGCAATAAATGATAAGCATGCAAAAGCCCCATCTAGTAGAAACCTCGTTTTGTTCAAGAATGATATCCTAAAGAACAGTGAGGAGTTCTGTTAAAGTCTCAGCATCTCGATTAACCCAGAAGTTAAATAAAGATATGTTTAAGGGTGGCATGTATAGCATGAAGGAGGTTTTAGATTAAATGGACATGTACATATCTTTCATTAAAACTACCAATGTGTCATTCATCTAATCATCTAACCCAGCACTGGACTGGGATTCAGGAGGCTGGATTTTCTGAACAAACTGCAATTAACTACCTGTGTGACTTCTTTAAAGACTTTGCAACTTCGTTTTGATTAGATGAAAAGAGAACAATGGACTGTCCTCAAGAAATATTTGTTGAATTTACCAGGCATCTTGCATTTACCAGGCACCCTTGTGCAATTTAGTGTTAAAGCTGTGTTAGTAGTGGCTTGGCTCTTAGTTGACAGAGTAGCATGCTACTTGATCTATGCCACTTGCTTTCTTAGAGAACATTTCTAAGATTATTCACAGAGATCTGAAATCAGATGACTTCTTTCAGAGAGTCCCTGTTACTGGTATACTTGTAACTACAAAGCAATAATCAGGAATTCTCTTCTCATTAGACTTGCTTAACAAAATTTTTGAGCTTTTCATCTCTTATTCTTTCCAAAATGCCACAAATGAAAGCACTATCTGAACATCCCCAGATAAAGTGACTTGATATTAAAAAGATGATACAATTGCCGCCTTGGAACAAGCATATGTTTATGGGTAACATCTGTATTCACCTGAGGATATAGCAGAATCCAAGAAAAAAGCATAAAAAATTCCCAGATGGTTGAATTTTATGCTAAGCAATGTAAATCAGCATTTTAAATGTCACTCTACTCACGATATTTTTTTCACAGCCTTGAAGTTTGGCACGAAATTGTTTTTTCATATACATTACGTTCTGATGCATGTCTGGGGTCATAACTGAGTCAAAAAAAGAAAGGATTTGCTATTAAACAAAACATTAAGTTCAGAAGTTTTTGTATAGCAAGTGGTTGATAATTCATATATTCATCTGTCATTTCTCTAATTTTGTGGTTGAGAGAATCTGAAATGCACATGTGCAAATTCCTTTATTTAAATTGCCTTGGTTATACTTCTCATATTAGTTCCATGAAACAATATTCCACATTGTAGTTATTCATTTTCATAGTTTCTTTTACTACTAACATCCAAGGAGTTAGAGGAAAAAAAGAAGACATCAAGGTCCTCTTCTTAGGAGTAGGGCTTTGGACATATAATTCTTTTTCAGTCTTATTTCTCCTATATGTACTTTTACTCATGTGTGGAAAGAAACGTTACTCTAGTCATTTTGCTCAAAGTAGTTTCAAATTTGCCTTTGTCCCATATGGTAATTGTTGTATGTAGAGCTGAGAGTTTCAGTTCATTATGCCTTTGTCAAACAATGCAATTGTAAATTTGCAATGGTTACTCATTGCAGATTTAGCTCAAAATTTGCATTTAGGATTTATGGTACTATGACTATTAATAACAATAATTATGATTACTGAGTTTTTACTGTATGTCAGTCATCAAGTTAAATTCATTGTTTTTTTTTAATTTTACTTTAATGGTACATTTTAGATGTACATAGTGATAATATTCATTATAGGGGATTTGTACCTGTACATGATATATCTTGTAGCTTCTTTTTTCTCATTCCCCTCCCCTCCTTTCGTACCCTCCTCCCTCATTATTTACAAAAGCTTTGTTTCCATTTTTTCCTTCAATTTCTTATTTCTCTTGTCCCTCTGTTGCTTTCCCCTTCCCCCTCCCTTGTTCCCTTTCCCATTTGGACATTTTGTTCCCTTTCCCAATATAATACATTTTAGTCTTTACTTGCACTTTCAGTTTCTCACACTAAAGAAACAATGTGGTATTTAAACGTGTGTGTCCGATTTATTTTACTTAAGAGTATGGTCTCAAGATGCATCCATTTACCTAGAAATGTCTCAAGCTTATTGTTCTTTATGGCAGAGTAGTACTCCATTGTATAAAAAAACCCACATTTTCTCTATCCATTCCTCGGTTGATCAGCATTTGGGCTGTTTCCAAGATATAGCTATTACAAACTGTGCCGCCATAAACATGGGTGTGCATGTATCACTGCGGTATGATGCTTTTAAGTCTTTTGGGAATATACCAAGAAGAGGAATAGCTGGGTCAAATGGAATCTCCAATCCTAGTTCCCTGAGGAATGTCTACACTGATTTCCATAGTGGTTGCAGCAGTCTACACTCCCACCAACAGTGGAGCAGTGTTCCTTTTTCTCCATAGACCTTCCAGCATTTGTCATTGACTGATTTAATGATAACAGCCATTCTTTCTGGAGTGAGATGGAATCTCAGTGTTGTTTTAATTTGCATCTCTCAAATGACCAGTGATGTTGAACATTTTTTCATATGTTTATTTGCTGTTTCTCCTTCTTCATCTGAGAAGTGTCTATTCATTTCAGCTGCCCACTTTTGGATTGGGTCTTTAAATTTGTGGGGTCTGATTTTTTTTTTTTTTAGTTCTTTATATATGTGAAATGTTAGTCCTTTGTCAGAGGAATAGCTGGCAAAATTTTTTTTCCCACTCTGTGGGTTGTCTCTTCATTCTGTTGGTGGTTTCTTTTGCTGTGCAAAAGCTTTTTAATAAGATTAGATCCCAGTTGTTGATTCCTCGTGATATTTCTTGGGCAACTGGGGATTTGTTCATAAAGTCTTTGCCTACACCTATGTCTTCAAGAGTTCTACCTATTCTTCCAGCAGATTTATTGTTTCTGTTTTAATTAAATTCATTGTTTTATCTAATCTCTTAAAGAATTCTAGTGGATAGGCCATATATATTAAGATCAACATTTTCCAAATAAGGGCAATAAGTAACTTTTCCAAGTCAGTAACAAAGTGGCACACCCAGAGCTGAGCTCAGATGTGTTCAGCTCTATAATCAATGCTCTTTAAAACACAGTGATATAATCTAGTGGTTATCAACTCAGTAGAGTTTTGCCCCCCTTGGGGAACATTTGCCAAGGGAGGGATTTTGCTATTGGCATGTAGGGATACAGTCAGGAATACTGAAACTCCCTGCAAAGCACAAGGCAACTTTCCCTAGCAAAGAATTATCCAAGTCTAAAATATAAGTAGTGCCTAGTTTAAGACATCCTGATGTAACTAACACTTTTCTACTTCAGCTAAAGGATTATCCTGAAACGTCACCTTTGTTCACCATGTAGGCAGTCATTAAGATAAAGGCTATCGATAGCCTATCATAGACTTCAGGTGAACCTGAATTCATTGATTTCAGAAAACAGTGTTCCACCAGGAAGTAGCTATCTTTATTGATAACAGAAAATACACTTTTAAAAGTCAGCAAACAAGTGAGTTGCTGTTTATTTGAAGACAAGACTCCAAGTCAAATTTATTAAATTCATGTTGAAAGGGCTAAACAATTAAACTTAGTATATCAGAAACAAAGAATTTGTGTGAATTAAGAATTCACACCTTTCAAGATAGCTACAAGAAAGCTTTCATTGCTGTAGTTTGTCCAGCTAGGAAGTTACTATTTTTTCCTTTGATTTAGATGTTTCCTGGGATTTTCTACACTTACGTAAACCATCTAAATTCTAGATATTCTAACAAAAAGTCTCAGTCGGCACATTTTTGGGATTAAAATAATGTAGGCTAGATCATTTACTCAAACTGAAAGATCTAAGGAACTGGCAGCATAATGTAAATCCAGATACATCACTAAGCATGTTCATTAGTTCTGCTGTCATTTTTTATTGTTAAGACTTTCTCAGTGAAGAAAGCAGGATACTGATTTATATTGACTTAGTCTAATTATCTGAAGGTGAACCAGTTTTACATTGATTCTTCTCTACTATTTTGCTTCACACTTTTAAGTCCAGTCCACCTTCCATCAAAACTACTTTTTTTTTTAACTTCTCCAAATCATTAAAAAGACCTAATTCTGTGATCTGGAGGTATTAGGTTTGTAGAGCTGCATGTAACAGGCTCCAGTAGAATTTTTTTTTCCTCCAGTAGAATTTTTTAAAAAGGTTCAAAAAGAACAGGAAGTAGAGCAAATAGGGATGTCTAGGGATGGAAGCCTTTGGCCTGCACCCCCCACAGAGCAGTGGCCATCAGAGAAAGCCTCTTCAAAACACCATTGAGCTACATAAGTTTGAAATCTTTTCCACCTTTGTGCCACTCACTTAAAGATTCATATCTCATTAAGTGTCCAATTTACTCAAATCAGGCCATATCTATGCTCTTGACCAGAGAGGGATGGTGCTCTGCATTGAGATTTTCGCCCATACACTGGGGGACATAGTGGCTTCTCAGAGGAAAAACTTGATGTTTTTATTAGATGAAGGAAGATTCTAATCAACTGAAAAATGTAGATATCCACTATAAGGCATTCTTCTTTTCCTCTCCCAATTATTGGGCAAGCCTGAGAATATATTTTTATCTCTTTTAATTGCCATATTGTACTTTTTGATGCTTCTGCTAGTTTTTCACTATCATATGCCACTAATGATGCATTCTTGCCCTTTCCTTATATTACATCATACTTCTTTATTTTCCTCACTGGTGGGGAAGCCTACTGTCAGCTCCTCTTTGGAAGTTCAAGACTATAATATATGTAAAATTTATGAAGTGAGGGTAAACCTCTACTTCTAATTTAATAACTGTTTTTGTTGATATCTGAAGAATATCTAAGTACCTCAAATTTCTATAGTACATCTATAAAGAAGATAATTGCTTTAAATAGAGCCCCTTGCTGTTATGTTCATGACTAATTCTAGTGTCATTCCAGAAATTAAGTAATTATAGCAGGAAAAATACTGCATCTTAACATGATATAGAAGGTACATATTAGGAAGAAATGTGTATGTTCATATATCTTAATGAGATGTGATACTTAATTTCGGAATAACTGCTGAGATAAAAGTAAAAGAAACCATAGTATATCTGAAACCCTGATATTCGGGGTTGCTCTGGAATTCTACCATAGTAGAATTGTGAAAAGCTGAAAAAGCTTGACACAGTGTATATTGGCAGTAACATCTTTTTTTTTAATTTTAAACCAAGAACATGTATTGGTACATTCTACATACAATGGTCACATTCATTACATTTATTCTGTACCTATACATAATACATCTTGGTTCTCCCCCC
>PVJO010011451.1:37390-59893 GCA_004026905.1 Hystrix cristata | reverse complement strand
TTTTTTTTTTTTTCCCCAATACTGGGAATTGAGTCCAGGACCTTTGCACTGAGCTACACCACCAGCGCTTTAAAATTTTTTTATTGTTTATTTTTACTTAATACAGGGTCTCACTAAATCACTTCACTGCTCAGGTTGGGCTTGAAATTGCAGTCCTCTTGCCTCAGCCTCCCAGAATGCTGGGATTACAGGTGTGACCTAGGCTCAGCTTTTTTTTTGTTTGTTTGTTTGTTTGTTGTTTTTTGTTTTTTGAGACAGGATCCTACTATGTAGCCCGGGTTGGCTTCCAGCTTACTATGTAGCCCAGGCTGGCCTCAGGTTCACGATCCTCCTACTTTAGCCTTCTGAGTGCTGGTATTACAGACCATGTGCTGCCATGCTTGGCTTGCCTTTTCTTCCTTACTGAGGTAGCCCTATAACTTCTTCATTGGTCTCTGATTACTTCCACAATACAACAGTGTCATGACTCCACCAAGGTGAGGCCACAGTGGCTATTGGCAGATGCCCAAGGGGTGAGTGGGGACAGAGATCCGGATCCTGTTTCTTAGAAAATCAGACTGGGTTGGGGCCAGGGATTTAGCTCAGTGGTTAGAGTGTTTGCCTCGCAAGCATGAGGCCCTGAGTTCGATTCCTGGTACCAAAAAAAAAAAAAAAAAAAAAAAAAAAAAGACTTGAAAATCAGACTGGGTTGACCTGGAAGCCCTGCGTGTGATTCCAAGCCTCTGTGTCTTAGCTTGCAGGAGTGAATGGATCCTGAAGGCTGACGTCTCAGTGTAACTGTATCCTTTCCCTTACTCATCCAGCAAGCATCACTGGAATTCTCATTCTGGCCAGGCCTGGTGCAAACTACAGGGCTTGGGTCACTTTTGGCTATGGGACTTCAGATAATGACTTAAATTTAGGGCCTCAGTTTCCTCCTCTATCTTGGGGTCGATAGTTAGAAAGTATGGTAAGATTTCCTGTGGCCAGGGTCCCACTTTGTAGTGCAGTCTGGCCTTGAACTCACTATGTAGCCCAGGCTGGCCTTGAATTCACAGCAATACTCCTGCCTCAGCCTCCCAAGTGCTGGAATTACAGGCATGTGCCACTATATCTGGTTTGCTAGGTAAGTTCTTGACTTACATCACGGAAAACAAATTCAGAATGCATCTGTGTGAGGCATAGGCAGATTTATTAGGCAAAGTTAGAAAGTGAAGGAGAACAGGAAAAAGACTCCAACTTGAGCTACTGGAGGGAGTACACTCTGATGCAGGGCTTCAAATTGGCTGGTCACAAAAGCACGAGGCCAACTTTTATAGATTAGTTGAGGCAGGTCAGGGTATGATTGATTATTTCAGGTCTGTATCTCCAAGGGCATCCTCACGACTTGAGGGGTGATTTGGTTCCCATGAAATGACCATCCTTGCTTGGGAAGGGGTTGCCTCAGTGCTGGTCACTGGGCAATTGCTCCCGCTGGCTCTGCTCTTCCTGGAATCTGAGGTGACTACAGCTTTGGCGAGGTCAGGGCTCTGCCTCAGGTGGTCTGGATCTGGCAACTGGTGTCCAGAATAGCTGGGGTTACAGGTGTATGCTACCACAACCAGTGCCCCATTCCAATTTTATTGAGTATCTTCTAGGTGCCAGCTCCTGGCCCAGAGGTTCCCAGGGTGGGGGTAGGGAATAGTCTGCCCTAGGAATAAATTTTAATTACATGTGAGAATAATGCAGGGCTCTAATTGAGAATCTAGAGCAGAAATAGCCAGAAGCTGAGGCAGGGGATGAACAGACATGAAGTAGGTGAAGTGGGAAAAGGATGTTGTGGGGCAGCCTGGTATGGTAGTGCACACCTGTAATCCCAGCACTCGGGAGATGGAGGCAGGAGGATTGCTGTGAGTTTGAGACCAAGCTGGGCTACATAGTGAGTTCAAGGCCAGACTGAAATAGATAGTGAGACCCTGTCTCAAAAAAACAAAAAAAGAAAAAGAAAAAGAAAAGAAAAAAAGGATGCTGTGGGGAGCTGGGTGCAGTGGCACATGCTTATAATCCAAGCACTGAGGGAGGCTGAGGCAGGAAGATTGCAAGTTCAAATCCCACCTGGGCAATTTAGGAAGACCCTATCCCAAAATAAAAAGGTCTGAAGATATACCTCAGTGATAGAGAGCCTTTGGGTTCAATTCCAAGTATATGTGCTGCCAAAATGAGCATGGGTTCAATTCCGAGTAATAATGATACCAAAAAAAAAATAAATAAAAAGAAAAGACAGTGATTGCTGTGGGCAGAAGCCCCTGGGAAGTCTTGAGGGACAATGGCAGACAAGATACCTGGCATATTTGTAGGAACCTGAAGAGGTTCCTGGTGGCTGAGTCTTTGGAGATCCAAGTAACTGGGGTCATGTGCAAAGAAAGAGTGGGCAAAAGAAAGACATTAGGGAAAGTGGAGGGGAAAAGACCAGGCAGGCTGGTCAGGGGAAGGCAGGGGAGGCTTGTTCTCTGGCAGCTGGAAGTTGGTACAAACATCGAGAAGAGCAGGATCACAAGCAGACTTGGGCTTGGAAGGTTGCTCTGGCCACAGCTGCATGCAGGCTGGATTCGCGGGAGTTGAAAGTAAAGTCTCTAGCAGAGAGGGGACAGTGCCCTGCAGCCCCTGCTCTCCACAGCCACTGTTCCTCTGTGAGGGAAGGCATCCTTGGGAACAAGCCCCAGGAGCAGGTGGGAAGGGAAGGGTGGGAGCTGGCACCTAACACTCACATGATAGGAACCAGGAGTCTGGGAGCGGTGACAGCTGCAACCCACAGCCGTGGTAGCCTATGGGTGCCAGGGTCTCCAGGCTATGAAGCCAAGGACATCTGAAAGGCACAGCTGCAGGAGGTCAGCAGAGCTATCAAGCCAGCGAGGAGGAGGTGCTGGCAGTTCGGCTGGCAGTAGTGCCCCACTCCGATCCAGCTGTCGGGAACAGCTGCACAGAAGAGGGAGGGAGTCTGGGTAGCAACAGGTGGAGAAGTTCCCTGGCTGCAGAGCTGTGGGAAAGGAGAACCAGTGGGGTGGAGGGCTTTGGTGGAGTGGAGGGGCCTGAGAGACTGTAGGGAAAACCGGATGACAGCATCCGTGTGCTGAAGACCTGCTGGACTCTCCATTCAAATGCACCTGAATTCCGTCAAGGCAAGAAAAAGATGGTGTCAGGGTTTGCTCTCCTTTCCCTTCCAGAATTTCCCCCAAAGATCACCTTCTTAGGGCCACACTACCTCCCCCAGGACCCCTCACGAGCTATCCCCCAACTTCCTCCCCAGGTTGGTTGCTCCCCTCTTCCGGTCCTCCTCTGCTCCCTATCTACTCTTATGTCCTGAAACTTCTCCTAGGAAGGAAAACAAACAGAACTCAGAACTCCCAAGGGTCAGAGAGGGGAAGCGTCTGGAGAAAGAAAGGGGTTTGTTTGCCCAAGATTCTAGTCATTCAGAGGCAGGCATCTGGACCTCTGACTGTGTACACCCAGTCCCTGGGGCCTCGACCCTCGGCCTCCCAGCAAGATGCCATGGCTGTAAGAGCAAATGGGCTTGGGACCGCTGGGGTTTTGCCCTTGGGTTTCGTGAGCTGGTCTCAGTGGCTGTAAGTATGGTGAGGAGGTCTGTAAGTTCCAACATTTCTTGCCCATTTCAACACCAGAAGCTTATTGCCATGATCCTGAACCAATTGCTACGGGCCCTGGGAAGCAGTGAGTATAGGGAAGTTTGGGCTGAAGGGAGGTAGGGGTCATATAAGGCCAGAATTTCTCTCCAGGATCCTCCCAGTGTCTGAGGCACAGCTGCCAGACCCTCACTCTGAGCATCCCTTTCAGGAGCAGCCTTCCCCACTCTCCAGTGTCCCCACCTTTGCATTGCCTCAAATGCCCTAGGGTACAGAAATGACGAAATGTTTTGCTTCTTTACCTTTTTTTTTTTTTTGAAAAATTTCCCACCCACCATGAATTGGTCTTTGTTTGGTCCTGGGGACAAGTCAACACTTCTGCAGCGAGCTGCTGCCATGCTTGTAGCTGTCGTGCCCCTCCCCGGAGACCCAGAGCCCTGACTTCAAACTGGGATCTCTCTCTTTCTTCCCTTAGGGGCCTGTCTTGAGCCCAGCTCCTGTCCTTCCCACTTTACATCCTGTGGTCTCCTGCCAGGTCCAGCCCAGTACACCTGTCTGATAAGACACAGACCCTTTCGAGGTGAGAAATTAAGGCTGGGGAAAACTGGTTAACCAACTGAGCAAACTCTGTCAAAGTCCTGAAGACCCAGGGCACACGCGCAGACACAGGATCCGGGAAGGCCGCAGCTCCTCAGCACCGTGCATGGAACAAATCAGAAAAGTGTTATTTTCAATTCTTCATTTATATCTGGCACAACGCTAAGTGAGTCTTTTGATAAGACAGTTTAAGTCTGGTACCAGGTCAAATGAGTTTTTGATAAGACAACTATCCCAACGCTTTACTTGCATGAGGGAAAAGCCAATCCAGGAATTCCAGCTACGAAAGATCCCTTCCCTTATCCTTGTGGCTGCTGTGAGTCCGTTCACTGGTAGCTTTCACTTTGCAGAGTACACTCCTTTTCCACCTTCAATAAATGCCCATCCCTGCTACCTTTTCCATGTGCCTTGTGCAATTCTTTGTTCAGGACACCAAGAACCTGGAAAGAACTTCTTCAGGACCCACCATCTGATAACACTTTCCTGGGAATTACACTCATTCCTGGGTGACTCTAACAAGATCTTTGGTCCAGCTCAGGTAGGGACAGCTCCTATGAGGGACCTTTGAAAAAGTCACAGGCCTAAGCAGAGAGCAGGAGGAAGATGGGATGGGACAGCTGACTGAGGCCTCTGGCCTGCCAGGTTACAAATGCACCTTTTTTTTTTTTTTTTGGTTTGTTGAGACAGGGTCTCGCCATGTAGTTCAGGCTGGCCTCGAATTTACAGGGATCCTCCTGCCTCAGCCTCTCAAGTGCTGGGATTACACCCAGGAAATGCACCTGTCTTGAAAGCCTTCTGTAAGTTTGTGCCTGGCAACAGCCCTGGAACTCAGGTGGGGAATTGTCCCAGAACCCATCCTGAGGCAGTACCCTCCCCACCAGTTCCCACTTCCTTCCCACAGCTGATATGGGCCCCCTCCAGGACTTCCTTTCTTTCCCCAGAGGTGGAAAGAATCCAGCCTAGCAAGACCTCTCTCTCTCTCTCTCTGAAAATCCTTCCGCACAGGACTCCTAGGGGTTGCCCAGGGCCAGGGGTGCTTTCCTTCCACCACAAAGACAGCTAGCTCCTATCCCTCAACCTTCCTTCCAGGGGGTGGGAAGAAGGGTAGCAGCCTCCCTGCATTTCAAAAGGAGAAGCCAGGCTAGATGCTTTCTCCCTACATGCTTGTTCCAACTTGACTTCCATGGGCCTGGTGCCCCTCCCCCCCAGGACCCATATCTCTGCCCCCACCCCTCCGAGTTTTCCCACCTGTCTTTCTCCACCTACCAAGAAAAGGAAGCTGTAGGCTGGGGCCCCACTGCTGCCCTCTCACCCAGTACCCCTCACCCCACTGCATTCCTTCCAGGCAGCCTGAGGCTATCTTTCCCTCCTCCTTCTCAGTCTGTCCTTTCAGCTTCTATGTCCTGTGCTCTGGCAAACCCCAGCCTGGTTTTTTTGTTTGTTTGGTGGTGTTTTTTGTTTTTTGTGGCAGTGAAAATTGGACCCAGGAACTTTCGTTTGGACCCAGGGACTTTGCACTGAGTTACATGTGTCCCCAAGACCTTTTATTTTATTTATTTATTTATTTTTGAGATGGTCTCTTGCTAAATCTACCGATTTAGCTGCCCAGGTCTGGCTCAAACTTGTGAACCTTCTACCTCAGACTTCTAGAGTGCTGGTATTACAGACAGCTGAATTAGACCAAAATTAACAGAGGTCAGAGATTTAGTTCAAGTGGTAGAGCGCTTGCTTGGCAAGCTCAAGGCCCTGAGTTCGATCCCCAGCACCTCCCCCACAAAAAAGAAAAGAAATTAACAAGTAGTCAGAGAGCAATGGGTTGAGGGAGTCTGCACAGAGGATGAGACATCAAAATTGCCCTGGAGGGGAATCTGAAGAGAGCCAGGGCTCAAAACAGAGAGCGAAAGCCAGGCCTGCAGGCCTCCCTAGAGATAAACGGCAGAGATTTTACTGTGAGATTATACTCCGATTTAGCACCCCCTTCCCTGCCCAGTGGGCCCAGATAGGCATCAGACACGCATGTGGGTGACCAGAAAACTCTGACCCATGCTCCCATCCCTTTCCAGGAACGCCTTTGTTCTCTCCATGTACCCTTGCTGTGTGTCTCCTTTCCCTAACGGATCAATATTAGCTAAGTTGCTATACTCCTAACACTATAGGTTGATTGTAGTCTGACCCAAGTTGTACCCACATTGTGACTTTGCTGTATAAATTAACCCTGACAAAGAGCCTCAGTGGCCACCCACTCAGGATTCCTCCTGCAAATCCAGGAGCTAATCTTATTTCCAATAAAACTCTCCTAATTTAGGGCTGGGGATTTAGCTCAGTGATTAGAGTGCTTGCCTTGCAAGCACAAGGGCCTAACTTCGATCCCCGGCACCACAAAAAAAAAAACCAAAAAAACCCCCCCCAAAAAACATTAAAACTCTCCTAATTTACTCCTTTGAGTCGCAGCTTCATTCTTGATGTTGTGAAACCATGAACTCTGCACATCTGACAGGAGTTATTTTCCTGTCACACTGGGATTGCAGGTATGCAGCACCATACAAGGCTTTCTCCTTTTTTCCCTGCTTATTCATTGGTCAGACTTTGGTGGTCTCCAAGGTACCTAGGATCTGTTCCTAGCCTCTTTCTGTGCCTACTCCCTAGGCTTCTTTCTTTCTTTCTTTCCTTTCTTTTCTTTATCTCTCTTTCTTTTCTTTCTTTTTGACAAGGTCTTGCTATGTGGTTTAGGCTGGTCTTGAACTTACCATGTAACACAGGCTGGCCATGAACTGGTGGGTATCCTCCTGCCTCAGCCTCCAGAGGATCAGTCTCTTGAGTGCTGGGATTATAGGTGTGCACCCCGAAGTCTAGGTTCTTTTCTCTCCTTCCCTAGGAAAACCCCAGGGCTTCCTGTTTCACTTCCTGCAGGCTCTTCCTTGGTGATCTGCACCACACAACAGATCCCAGCCTCTTGCTGGCCTCCCACTCCCTTTACAAAGACCTGATCGTTACATTTGCTGTCTGTTGTACATTAGAATTGGGGCTTGTCTCATTTTAGCCATTCCCCAGTATACAGATACTTAGTAAATATCTACAGACTGAACAACACAGGATGTGTTTGCTGTGGCCCTCGGCACTTACGTGGTGTGGTCCTCTGTCACCACGTGCACAGGCAGACTGCAGCCCACACAGGAAGTCAGTTCACGCATGATGAGGTGATTAAGGGGATTGGTGAGGGCAGGCAGTTTAGCAAGGTCAGATGTGAACTCTGCGCTGAGTCCCATCAGGGGCTTAGTCCTTATGTAGACCATTTTTAGGTTTTTTTCCTTTGCACTGCTGGAGATAATATTCACTCCTTTCCCTTTATTAGGTTACTTCATAATGGTTGAAGGGAGTCAAACGTAATGGCATGAGTCTGTAGTCCCAGCTCTTGAGAGATGCAGAAGTAGGAGGATCTCTTGAGCTCAGGCATTTGAGACCAGCAGGGGCAACATAAAATCCTGCCTCAAAGAAAAAAAAAAAAAGAAGTTCAAAGGACCCCTCTCGTTGGTCCTAGACATGTTAGGGCTTCCCTAGCCCAGAGGTGGGACTCCCATAAGCCCTTCCTGGCTCTGTCAGCATGGTCTAGAGCTCCATTTCTCTGTTCATTTGGGTCCAACAATTTCCAGTATGCAAAGGCATATTCATCCTCTAGAACAGGAGAGGCAGAGTCAGTGATTGTCACACAGCCTGTCAACGGCTCTGAGTAAGGGGCTACCAAGGGACACATAGGCTGATGAGAGGGACAGGCCTAGACCTCAGCTAACTCTGAGAGGGACAGTGTTTCTGCCCTGGAGGAGCCCCTGGCAGAGCCCTGAGCCTGATCTGGACACAAGACTGAGAACAGAAAAGGGCCTTTTTGATATAGGGGAAAAAATATAACTCCCAACCTGCCAGATGTCAGTTACGCTGAGTTCGTGTTCCCCGAAGTCGAAGAATGAATTCTAAGGAACAAAGGAGGTTAAGAGTAGGAATTTTATTGGGAGAGAGAAAGAGAGCTCCTGAGAGACAGGAGGGGACCCGAGTGGGTTGCCAACGAGCCCACCCTTCAGGGGAAGTTTTATAGAGCAAATTGTGAGGCGGGTACAATGTGTGTCAAAATGATGATTAACCAATAATAGCACAAGTGTAGTCGTTTAGGTAATAGTGGTCCAATGGGGAAGAAAGTCACGTAGCAAATCGGCAAGGAGAGAACAAGGACATTCCAGGGTGAGCTGAATCTGGAGATCTCGGTCGCCCACCTGAGTGACCTAGACTTTCAGATGTAATCGCCAGTCCATTGTTTATCCCTCAGCCAGGGGTGTGGCTCTGGTCTTTCCATCCTTATTTTGAGACCTGACCTTCAATGGATGAGCCTCCAGCCATAGTTGTCCTGTGTATTGACTCCATTGAGGGCCCAGCACTGTCTGACTGCCTATAATATTTCTACCTTACTTTGCTGTCTATAATATTTTGATCCAGCAGACTTGGAAAAGTGGAGGCAACTTTTCCCAAGACTGGGGTTAGGAGCTGCCTGGTCAGTGACTAAACAAACACGTACATTGGCTTTGTTTGGTTCCACTGGCTGTCAGCCAGGCTAGGCCTAATCTGGTGCTTAGTCCAATGCTCAAGGCCACGGGTCCAGTGTTTTGGGAACAGTTATCCAAAGTTGACCTTGGGGAATTGTCTTATCCTGAAGCCAGGAGGGAGTAGGAGGTAGCTGAGGAAAGGGCATGGGAAACCACTCTTCAGAGGGAAGGGTGTCTTTTATTCATTCATCCATAATTCTATAATTCACTCTCTCTCTCTGTTTTTTTTTTTTTTTAATTTTTATTTTTTGGAGACAGGGTCTTACTATGTAGTTCAGGAGCTGACTTTTTTTTCTTTTTTTGGAGGGGGTGCTGGGGATTGAACTGAGGGCCTTGCGCTTGTTAGGCAAGGGCTCTACCACTGAGCTAAATCTCCAAACCTCCAAACTGGCTTTGAACTCATTACATAGCCCAGGTTGGCCTGGAACTCATGGCAATCCTCCTGCTTTAGCTTCCTGAATGCTGGAATTATGGGTATACACTATCATACCCAGCCCATAACTCACTCTTGCTATGAGATTGCTGTTCTGTAAGGACTCTTAGTGGGCCAGGTGTGTGTCCTGTGGCTCACCCAGAGGAAGGCCTTGTTCCAGCTATAGATGAAGGAGCCTGGAAGAAGTGTTGGAGGAAAGGGCCATGCAAGGGAAGCAACTGGCTTCTGGGAAGTCTGGTGCCTACCCAAAAGCATGACTACCGGCAGTTTCTTCCAGATCAGTTTAGTCCTTTCTTTCTGCCAGAGCTGCCAGACAAGCTGTCTTCTGTTAAACCCAGACAAAAGAGTTCCCTCCCTTGCCTTGATTTGGCCAGCCTATTTGCCAGTCCACAGCTCCAGGCAGGTTGTAGGCCAGGCACTGCCCTACTCCATTAGGCCTGGAGGAAGGAATGGCAGGCAGACTCTCCCTCCCTTGGCCCTTGGCCCTCAGTTCTTCTAGAACACGCCAGGGTGAAGCCCTGGAATCCTAGGATAAGAGAAATGTTCGGACCATATAGGTGTCTGCTGGATTTGGCCTGAACTAGAAGTAAAGTCTTAGTTTAAATCATATTAGCCCCAAGCAAACACTGGTATATTTGCCTTGGACCTTGCACAGGCCTTGGCCCCTTGGAGATGATTGCCAATCAGGTAGGAAGACAGGCATCAACCTAATTGCTTCCTTCATTCCCAAACACAAACTGAGCCTCTACTGCGTGCCAGCTGTTAGGTAGGTGAAGGTTGCAATGTGGGTCCAAGTAAATTGGTCCGTGGTGTCAAGATTTCATACCTCAGTGGAGGAGACAAACCGTACCAGATAATTTTCCAAGCTGAGGGTCCAAGCAGAGGACAAGGTAGTGGAGCTAAGGGCAGACTTTGGACCCTGAAGGGCTCTTTCTCAGCCTCGTCATCAGTTCTCCTCAGGATCACACCCATAGGCTCTGAGGGGCTGCTCCTGGGAGTTCCCTGGGCCTTACTCTTGGCCCTGCCAAGGCAGGACTGGGATGGCCTAGGCCTTTGGGGTTCCAAGGGCGAGTCACTGGGGCCTTGTGCTGAGCCCTAGAATTGGCCGTGCAGTTCCCAAGGAGGGGGAATATTTTAACTCTCAGAACTAAAGGTGTGTGGCTGGGGCTTTAGCTCAGTGGTTAGAGTGCTTGCCTCACAAGTACAAGGCCCTGAGTTTGATCCCCAGCACATACACAAAAAAAGAACTAAGGGCAATAGCTGGGCCTCAACTGTATAGCCCCCCACCCAACCTAGAGGACTTATTTACTTCCCTCTCTACTTTGGTATGGGTTCCAGGGGAACAGGTTGGACCTTAAGAGGCCAGCCAGGCTTCTTGTCTTCTAAGGCTTGAAGGAACATGGAATTTTGGGAACCTCAACTCCAGACCCAAAAGAAGAAAGACAGCAATGAGCCCTAGAGCTCAGGACTACTCTGGTGGGTGGGAGGGGGCACTGCCAAGCCTCGTGGGCTGGTGAGAGGCAGAAGGGCCAGCCTGGTGCCCTAGCACTTTCAACTGAGCCTCAAACTTGGGGAGGTAGAGACTGGAAAGGGTTTAGATGCAAGGGTTTTAGGCAGCTCTGGTTAAGTCTCTCTGATCCTAGGACTGGGAAGGATCTACCTCATCCTTGGGCAGTGTCTAGTTAAGGTGGAACCCTTCCCTCGACCATATTTCTGGGGGTGCTTGGACCTTGGAAGACAGAATGAACCCTAGCGCCTCATCTAACAAGATCAACACCAAAGTCCAGGGCCGGGGATTTAGCGCAGAGGTTAGAGTGCTTGCCTAGCAAGTGCAAGGCCCTGAGTTCGAACTCTGACACCAAAAAAAACCCAAAAACCAAAAACCAAAAACTCAAGCCCAGCATTGTGTCACAAGCATGCCTGTAATCCCAGTACTCAGAAAGCTGAGGCAGGATTGCTGGGCTACATAGTGAGTTCAAGGCCAGTCTGAAATACATAATGAGACCCTGTATCAAAAAAGAAAGAAAAAATCAATACCAAAAAATAAACAAACCTCAGAAAACTAAAACAACAAACAAACCAAAAACTGAAAAGGGAGTTACTTTGGCATCTGTGGATGTTTAATGTGGTCTAATGAGTAGCTTGCTGCTTCTTTGCAAATGGCAGAACCTGAGAGGTTTCTTGAGGGCTGTACTCACTTCTGTTTTTCATTTTGGAAAAATGGATATATATCTATACCGCTGGAGAGTGAAATACTCAGCAGAACCAAAGGCTGCAAAGCAATGCCTGGGATCCAGGGGTGGGTTCCAGACTCTGAGGCAAAGGGGTGAATGAGAGAATAAATTTTATTTAGAAGCCCAAATAACTTTTTGCATTTTGTGTGTGTGTGTGTGTGTGTGTGCGCGCGCACGCGCACGCTGGGGGTCGAACTCAGGGCCTTGTGTTTGTAAGACAAGGACTTTAACCACTGAGCTAAATCCCCAGCCCACATTCTTGCCCTTTTAAAGCAGCAGAAAGGCCAGACATGGTGGTGCATGCCTGAAATCCAGTACTCTGGGAGGCTGAGGCAGGAGCATTTCAAATTCAAGTTTAGGGGGGCTGGGGATTTAGCTCAGTGATTAGAGTGCTTGCCTTGCAAGCACAAGGCCCTGAGTTCAATCCCCGGCACCAAAAAAAAAAAAAAAAAAAAAAAAAATTCAAGTTTAGCCAGGTAGTGAGACCCTGTCTCAAAAAATAAAACAGGGGCCAGGGATGTAGCTCAATGAGAAGGGCCTGGGTTCCATCTCTAGTACTGAAAGCTTGCTCTTTCTCTCTCTCTCTCCCTCTCTCTCTCTCAGTTTTTTGAGACAGGGTCTTGCTATGTAATTCAGGCTGGCATTGAACTCATTATGTAGTCCGGGCTGGGCTCAAATTTCTCATGATTCTTCTGCCTCAACCGCCCCAGTGCAGGGATTACAGGTGGGTGTCACCATGCTTAGCTTGGTCTAGACTTTGTAAATAGAGTTTGGAGAGCATTCAGTTAAGTGCAGAGGTCTGTGTGTTTGGAAGGTGGGGCCTTCCTTTCAACTGTTTGAGATATGCTTCTCCCAGATATTTCTGAGAAGGAGGAGAAAGCAGGGAGTCCCAGTGCTGCCTTCGAGGCAGGGAGTGGTCCCAGGCAGGCAGCCACCAGTTCTGTGTTCAGAATGTGCTTGCTGACAAGTGTGGGCCTGGAATTTCAGCCTGGCCACAGGTCAAGAGGGAACAGACCCATCCTAGAGGGCGAGGAAATAGTAAAGGAAGGTTCCCCTTCCCATACCCATCCAACTGTCAGGTTCAGTAATGGGTAAGTCCCGGTAGAGTGGGGTTGGGGACCCAGATAAACCCCGAGCAGAGTTACTTTAAGACCCTTCCCTTTAAGTGAAGATAGACTTTAGCTCCACCCTGCTTACTTCAGCTCCCATCCAAAGAATGCTAGCCACAGGGAGTGAGAGGGTCAGAGCTATTTCAGGCACTGGCCTGAGCAGGCATCGGATTCTGGTGTTGAGGGCGGGGGAGGGGACAGCGGTTAGGCCTGCTGTAGCTGAGGCCCTAGGAGATGGGCCAGCTTTTCACCCCTCTCGACCCTGGCTTCAGTTTCCCCATCCGTGTAAGGGCTGGGTAGAAAGGCCTTTATCCTTCGCAATCTGGGGAGCCCTCTTGATTTTTATTTAAAGTAAATTAGGAGGGCCGAAGGCAATCAACACGGTGGCCAGTTGTGTCCGGACGTGTTTGCGGGACTGACCTGTCCGGATCATTATTATTACTATCATGCCGGAGATCGAATCCAGGGCGTCCTGAGAGCTAGGCAAACGCCCTACAACTGAGTTACATCCCCAGCCCCCGGGGTGAGTCTTTAATGCCCAAAGGCTTGAGGCTGCGGAGAGCGCTCACCCCTCCTCCCTCCCTAGAAGGCTCCTGGCCAGCGGAATTGACCAGGGCGTGTCGCCAGCCCGACCGAAGCAGGCCTCGGGGCGTGGCTTCCACGATGGGCGTGGCCTTCCGGGGCATGGCGGGCCAATGAGCCGAGCGGTGCGGACGAGGGCGGGGCCTGCGCGCGGGTGCGGCGCGCTGCGGAGCGGCAGACGAAGGCAGAAGCGGGCGGTGCGCGGACTACCGGTCGGCGCCGCGCGGAGCTGGCCGCGGGATTGGCTGCGGCACTCGCGTGTCAAGCGGTTGCTAGGCTCCGGCCGCGCGCCCCGCCCTCGCGCTCGGCGCCCTCTCACCGCCCGGTACGTGCTCGCGCGGAGGCTGCGGCGCGGCGCTCGCGCCTGGGCTTCGGGGGAGGCATTGGCGGCAGCGTCGCGCTGAGTCCCTGGGGGAGCGGTGGCGTCGGCGTCCTGGGGCCGGGAGGAGTGAACACCTGTCGCGGCCCGCCCGCCGCGCTTGGTGAGTGGCCGCCCGCCCTCGCTGCCATGCCTGGTTGCTTGGGCCCCGGACCCCGCTGTTGCCTGCCGAGCCTTCCGCGGAACACCTGCTGCTGCTAGCTTTCGGCTCGGGGCGGGGACGCGGGCTCGGACGTCCTTGCGGGTGAGGAGGCGGCGACGCCCGGCGAAGCCGCCCGCCGCTCTCGGCCCCGCGGGCTGAGGTTCCGAGCGCTCGGCGGCGGGGCCCGGGCTCCGCGCAGCGGCGGTGGGCCCGGCTTTAGCCCGGCCCGCGCCCCCGCCGCGGGCGTGTGCGGCCTTTGGGCCGCCTTCAGGCTTTCGTCGGGGGTTGCGGCCCAGTAGGACTGGATCCCGAATCCGGGCGTCGAGCCCCTGCCGAAGCTGGAAAGGGCACCGCCCCCGCCTCTGGCTCTGAGCTGCTCCAAGCCTTAGGGTACCTTCCTCCCTGTACAGCTTCTTTGGAAACCTGCTTTTCAGTTTGTATTTGGAAGACTAGGTTTACTCTCGAGTGTATTTGGAAAAATGTCCTCAGAGGAAATGCAATCTGGACTCAGAATCCTTTTACCTTAAATTCCAAGTTAATTTCTTAGAAACTCAGTTGATGATTTAAAATGCATCTCTTAATTCCTACAACTTGTGAAGTTCTTAGATTTGTAAATTGAGTTACTATTGTAGAATGAGTTTTATTGGTGACAGTGGAGTTTTGACTGGTCTAGCTAGAGTCTGGGACAGTACCTTTATAGCTTAGAGTTCTAACTTAAGAGTTCTGTCTGCTGTTTCCCTAAATAAGCTAGCCAAAGTAGTTCCTGGCACAGAAGCCAGGCTCCGTGAAGTGAGGGCAGTGTTTATAGGACATAAGTTTAGATAAAGAGTTGAATGTGCTTCCAGGTGTTTTGGGAAGTGGTGTAGATGGGATATTGTAATTTTATCAGGTTGTGCTATGCTTAATGTTCAGAGACGAGATAATTTTGGAATGTTCTTGATCTAAGAAAGTATTTGACTTTAGCGCATCTTGGAGGCGTAAAAATCCATAGTTTGAATATGGAGAATTGAACTTTTCTTTTTTTTTTTTTTTGACTTAAAGCGCATGGCCTGCATGCTTAAAGGAGGCTTGCTTCGGCAGCACGTATACTAAAATTGGAATGCTTAAAAGAGGTTCAGTAGTTGTTTCTTGGAGAAATCAGATTTCAGTAGGGAGTTAAGTGCATAGTGTGAGCCTGTTCGAGGTCTGTGGAATACTGTGTAAAGGTAAGAGTAAGCAGCGCTATATGGACAACAGACACCTATTTGGAACATGAAAGTCTGTTTGATACGTGCTTCTTGTGAAAGAGGCAGAGGGCAAGTCTTTGCTGTTCTAAAAAACTTATTTGGCAAAATGCGTTTATTATTTAGCAAATAATTTGCCTTCACTACTTGTCAAATTTTGTAGTAGATCCTGAAGAGCCATGTAAAAGGGTTTGGTTTTTATCTTAAGTAATTCAGTTGTGGAGGGGAAAGTGGGAACTAGCGAACCCATGATTAATAGCTACTGTATAGCCCACGGAATGCACTTACATGCTAGCCTGAAGAGAGGGAATTCCTGAGCTGGGGCCTTCAAGGCCAGCAGGAATTAGCCGGGGGACATCAAGGCCTGGACATGGGCACCTAAAATAGTGCCTGGGAGTCCTCCAGCTTGACAGGTGGGACCTCTGGGCCTTCCTTGTGCTCAGGAGTTCCAACTTCAGACTCAGGGTACAGGAGCCTGGGAATGCTTTTAATCAGCAGAGTGGTATGATCCAGACTTGTGTTTAGAAAGATACTGCTTGTGGTCACTTAGGGAGTGGCAGGAGGGAAGTGGGTCAGGACCTTGGTAGAGTTTTTAACAGCGGGACATGAGGAGGGAAGAGGAGCCCTTTGAGAAGAGGGACTGGAAAGGTAGCAGAGAGGGAGGAACCTGCGTTCAGGAATGTGTGAGCAAGAAGCCTAAATCCTGATAGGATTTAACCACCCTTTTGACCTCTTGGGGTTGGGGGTGCAGCTCATTAACAGAGTGCTGGCCAGATATGTGCAAAGCCCTGCACTCCATCCCAAAAAACACCCCAAAACAACAAAAAATCAACCTCTTAACTACTGTATGTGGTAGCTCATGAATTTGCTGATGTCTGTTAAGTAACGAGAATGGTGGGATTGGGAGGGACCCTGACGACTGTTTAGGCTGGAGTTGATGCCTAGGAAAGGAGAGGCCTGGCATTTAATTGTTAACATCTTATCTCCTACTTTAACCTGAATCATTGGCATTTCCTCGTGGACATAGCAGGTGTCTCAACCTCTGAGAGTAGGTAGATGTTTTTCCTTGATGAGGCGGATGAACACATTTTCAGTCCTGTTACAGCCTCTCCTGCTGCCTAGGTCAGTGTTGTGATGGACCTCCATCAGTTGCAGTTGAGGGTCTTCTCTTTGTGCTCTGTATTGTTCTTATGCACATGGGAGGCCTTTCTACTGACTGAGGAAGCTAAGTAACAGAAGAAGGAATGTACCAAGGTCATACAATGGTCTTGTTGCAGAGCCAGGCTTTGAATCCAGGTTGAACATTTTGGGGGAGGGAGGGACTGAGGATTGAACCCTGGGCCTTCACACTGAGTTATATCCCCAGATTTTTTTTTTTTTTTTTTTAATTTCGAGGCAGGGTCTTGATAAGTCACTCAGTTCCCCAGGCTGGGCTCAAACTTGTGATCCTCCTGTCTCAGCCTCCTGAGTGCTAGGATTACAGGTGTGTACCAAATTGACTGTTTATACCTATCTGCATTTGTGTTCCATTTAGACTGAAAATGGTAGCCTTGGTTGGGTTTTCCCAGGCCCAAGTGTCTAATGATAGGTGTAAAACATGATGATATGGAGAGATGGTAAAGGGCCCCACAAAAAACTTGGGGCCATATGCGTGAGGGACTGTTCTCAGAAACCAGGGCTAATCAGAAGCTTTCTGGACCCCATACTGGACCATGTTGAAGCAGGCCAAGGATCCTGTGTTCCAGGGCAGAGTAGGCGGACAAACTGTAGGGGAGGACTTCATTTGTGCTGGATTTTCCAGAAGGATTAGTGGTTTGACTGGTAAAAGAGTGGTGTCAGGGAGGTCATCACTGGTAGGAAAAGAGGTATGCAGAGGCAAAGAGTGAGAGGGAGAAGACTAGATGTTTTTATTGGGAATTCTGGAAGGCTGGGTTGGGACCAGAACAGTTGTGCTGGTATCAACTCTTGATTTTAAGAATTGAGCCTGTGGTGTGAGTGTGGGGGTAGGACTGGACTGTGGGCTTATTGGTCACTGAGACGCCAGTAGGGAGGCAGTAGACCTGAACAAGGACAGTGGTCAGCAATGAGGTGGAGCCTTCTTTGGAGACAAGTCAGTCTTGTAGATGTTAGGGGCCTATTGTCAAGTGGAAGGGACAGAGGGACAGAAGGTGACAGAAAAGGGGAAGATGTGATAGCATCAGCCAAGTGTTGGTGAGAATTTGAGAGACTTAGAATGAAAGAGGATGTGCGTCTTAGGTTACAAGAAGGGAGGAAGGCATGAGTCTGGGCTGTCGCGCTCGTGTGTGTGTGTGTGTGTGTGTGTGTGTGTGTGTGTGTGTGTGTGTGTGTGGTGCTGAGGACCAAGCTTAGGGCCTTATGCATTCTAAGCAAAAGTGCTTTGAGCTGTACCCCCAGCCCCACTGCTGCCCCTGCTTCATCCTCCTCTTTCTTTCTCCTTTCTCTTCCTCCTTTCTTCTCCTCTGCCTTCTTTCTCCTCTTCTTCTTCCTCCTTTTTTCCTCTTCCTCCCCTCTTCCCTCCTCTTCTTCCTCCTCCTTTTCTTCCTTCTCTTCCTTTTCCTCCTTCAACCACCTCCTCCTCCTTTTTCTTCCCCCCCCACCCAGTTGAGTGTAGGGCCCATGCACTGAGCTACATCCCCTGTCCCAAGCCCTTATTTTGAAACAAAGTTTCAGTAAGCCACTAAGTTGCCCAGGCTGGGCCTGAGACTTGCCATCCTCCTGCCTCAGCCTTCCACAATGCTAGGATTATAGGAAATCATGCCTGGTTCCCATACCCTTTTTTGGCGGGGGTGTGCTGGGGTTTTTTTGTTTTTCTTTTTGGGAGGGCAGTGCTAGGGATCAAACTCAGAGCCTGTGCTCGCTAAGCAAGTGTTCTACCATTGAGCTAAATCCCCAACAACCTTAGGTATTTTTTTCCAAGCCCAGTTAGGAAGTCAGTAATAAGTTTGAGTCAACATCCAGGGTGTTTTTTAAAATGTGCTATTTAGGGATTGGGGATTTAGCTCAGTGGTAGAGCGCTTGCTTAGCAAGCACAAGGCCCTGAGTTCAATCCCCAATACCCCCGACACAATGTGCTATTTAGATTTGAACGGTTGCAGAGTGTGACTGCTTGTGGGTTAGAGACTTCCAGAATGTCACCAAGTAAGAGACACTGGTGTGAACATCAGAGGGGACACCCAGATAGGAATTTAAGAGAGAGAGCATTGAACCTCCAGGGAATTTAAGTGGGAATTAATTCAGGAGGTGTGTGTTGTGTTGGTTTTCTGCAGTTTTCTCCTCCCATTAAGCGCATTTCTGCCGTTTACCAGTGTTATTGAGCTGTTGCCTAAGTCTCTTTCCTTTGGTGTTCCTGTGTTGACACTGCAGGCCTAGAGTAAGGTGATCATGGTTTTGAATAAGGCAGTAATTAATCTGGTCATTTGACAGTAGGTCTTTGTATGTCCGTCCTTTGAGAATTAAGGCAGTTTTACTTAGGATCATATAGCTTGCTTTGCTTTTTGACACTTTCCCTTCACTCTAATCATTAGTCGGTAATACTGCTCAGATAGCAATTCCTATAAATAGAGATTTAGAGTAGTTTACAAAATTACACCAGCCAGAGGGCTTAATTTAGCCTAAATGAAAAGGGTTTCCTATTTTTCTGTTTCTTTGATTTGATAGCTAAGCATTTTCTTAGTCTTACTCTAAGTCTAGAGTGGAAAGATGGATGGAATACAGTAATAGAGGATCATAAACTGAGGGTGTTGAAGTTGCTGAAGCCATTCTGTGTATCTGAAAGTATATATGAGTATGTACATGTATACATACAATTTTTGTTGTTTTGCTGCTGGGGATGGAATCTAGCTCTTGCATAAGCTAGGCAAATGCTCTGTCATTGAGCTACCCGCCCCCAGCCCTGCTTATTTATATAAAGTTTTTGTTGCTGTTGTTTTTATTTTTGGGTGCTGGGGATTGAACTCAGGGCCTTGCGCTTGCTAGGCAAGCGCTGTACCACTTGAGCTAAATCCCCAGCCCCTTGCTATTGATTTTTGTTATTATTCTTTTTTTGTTTTTTGGTTTTTTTTGAGACAGGGTCTTACTATGTAGTTTAGGCCGGCCTTGAACTCACTGTGTGTTCCAGGCTGGCCTTGAACTAACTCATGGTGATCCTTCTGCCTCAGCCTCGGAGTGCTGGGATCACAGGTGTGCACCACAACACCTGGCTGCTGCTGTTGTTTTTGAAAGGGTCTCACTGTGTAGTCTGGGCTAGCCTCCAACTTGCAGTTCTCTTGCCTTAGGCTTCCAGGTACCAGGCATGGTGGTGCATGTCTGTTATCCTAACACTCTGGGAGGCTGAGACAGGAGGATCAGGACCACAAATTCTAGCCCAGTGTGGGGAATTTAGCAACATAGCCAGCCCTTGTTTCCAAAAAAAAAGGGGGTGGGGTGGGCTGAGGATATAACTAAGTGCAAAAGCTCTGGGTTCAATCCCCAGTACCGCAAAAACAAAGCAAAAACCAAAACAACAAAACCCCAGATTCTCACGTGTAGGGATTTTGAGGTGTGTGCCACCACACCTGACTCCTGTTTATATTTGTATTTTTAAATTAAAAAAAAACTTTTTTGGGGTGCTGGGGATCGAATTCAGGGCCTTGCAGTTGCTAGGCAAGTGTTTTACCACTTGAGCTAAATCCCCAACGACCACCTATTTGTATTTTTTAAAAGTGACATTGGATGCAGGCGTGGTGGCCCATGGCCAATCATCCCAGCACTTAGAAGGCTGAGGCAAGAGGATTGCCACCAATTTGAGGTCATCCTGATATAGTACATAGTGACTCTCTCTCTCCCTCAAAAAAGGAAAAAAGGGACATTGGAATTAGCTGGGCTTGGTGGCACACAGTCAGTTGAGTATTTTTTATTATTTTTTTTTTTCGAGGCAGGGTTTTGCTATATAATTCACTTGGACTCACTGTGTAACTCAGGCTGGTCTTGAAGTTTTTTTTTTTTTTTTTTTTTTTTTGGTGCTGGGGATCAAATTTAGGACCTTGTGCTTGTGAGGCAAGCACTGTAACCACTGAGCTAAATCCCTAGCCCTGGTCTTGAACTTGTGTCGGTCGCTCCTCCTGCCTCAGCCTTCCAAGTGCTGAGATGACAGGAGTGTCACCATGCCCAGCTTAAATATTTTTAAAAAATCATTTTTATTAATGAATGTCTTTCTCTTGTGTGTTATGAGGTACATTTAATAGTGTTGAGGCTTTGCTTCTCAGTTGTACCTTCTTTTTTTTGGGTGGGGGACTGCTGGGGATCGAATTTAGGCACTGTGCTTACTAGGCAAGCATTCTACCACCTGAGCTAGATCCCCAACATCAGTTGTACCTTTGTTATGGTTTGTGTCTAGGTTTTCCCCCAAAGCCTCATGTGGTAAGAGATAGCTGGATCTAGAGTGTGTAATTACTAAATTAATCCACTGATCGGTTTGTCGTGGTTCTGCTGGGATCAAGGATGTGACACTAGGATTAAGGGTATTCGGATTAAGGGTGGGTGTATTGGCCACCCTAAAAACAGGTAGCCTGGATAAGATATAAGACACAGGAAGAAGCTGGTTAGCCCCCTTGCTTGCATTCCTTGCTTACCTGGCTGCCTTCTGCCTGTCTGCCGTGCCACCCTGCCTTGGACCCACCTGACTGTGGACTGAAACCTCTACAAACTGTGAACTAAATAAACCTTTCTTCTCCTAGCTTTAGGTGTTGGGTATTTAGTCTCAGCAACGAGAGAAAAGTAATTTAAAACAACCTTCTTAAACTAATTTTTTTTGGGTTTTTTTTTTTTGTAGTTTTTAAAAAAATTTATTTTAATGGTACACTTTTAGATGTACATAGTGATAACATTCATAGGGAATTTGTATTTTTCTGTTTCTTTTTCCTTTTTTTTTTGTGGTACTTGGGTTGCAAGCATGCCAGTTGTACTATTGAGCTGCAACTCTAGCCCATTTATTGATTGATACTGGAGATTGGACCCAGGGAGTGCTGGGGATTATTTTATTTTTAAAAAATATGCTGTGTAAAATATAGATATTGGAATTAGCTGAGTTCAGTGGTGCACACCTATGATCCCAGCACTATTGAGGCAGGCGATTAGGATGCCGGAAACTGATTGGGGAGCGGGTGTGGCCTGGTGAGTTCCAGGACACTTTGGCAGAACATTTCCTGCACTTGGAACCAGAGAGTGCTGTCTCCAATTCTTTTTTGTGTGTGTGTGCTGGGGCTTGGACTCAGGGCTTTATACTTACTAGGCAAGCACTCTACCACTTGAGCTAAATCTCAGCTCTTTTTTTTTTTTTTTTTTTTTTTTTTTTTTGGTGCTGGGGATCGAACTCAGGGTCTTGTGCTTGCAAGGCAGACACTCTGACTACTGAGCTAAATCCCCAGCTCCATGAGCAGACTTTTGATAGGATGACCTAAGACTCCCCTGAGCAGTGAGGTACAAAAATCAGCTACCACACCTGCGCTTATTATTTCTTTAAATAGGAACTATGTGGTACAAGTTTTTTTTTTTTTTTTTTTTTTTTTTGTGGTGCTGGGGATCGAACTCAGGTCCTTGTGCTTGCAAGGCAAGCACTCTAATCACTGAGCTAAATCCCCAGCCCCTATGTGGTACAAGTTTAAAAAGCTTAAAAAGTTCAGAAGGCTCATGTGTGTTAGAGCATATCTATAGAACATGTCTATAATCCAGCAATTTGGGAGGCTGAGGCAGGAGGATTGCCATGAATTTGAGGCCAGCCTGAGCTACATAGTGAGTTCAGGGTCAGCCTGAACTACATAGTGAGACCCTGTCTCAAAAAATAAAAACAAAGGATTGGGGATTTAGCTCAGTGGTAGAGTGGTTGCCTAGCAAGTGCAAGGCCGTGAGTTCGATCCCCAGCACCCAGTAAACAAACAAACAAGTACATAAATAGGGCTGAGTATGTAGTTCAGTGGTAGAGAGCCCATTGGGTTTGATTTCCAGGACCATGCTTCCCAAAAAAAAGTTCAGAAGGATTATACAGAGGAAAGAAATCTCTAATCCATCCCCTCAGCCTCTGGTTTCCCTTCCTAAAAGAGGTATGGGTTTGTAATTTTTTTTTCTTTTTGGTGCTGAGAATCAAACCTAGAGTTTCACATATGGTAGAAAAGTGCTCAGCCACCGAACTACTTGTCCAGCCAGTTTGGCATTCTTTTGAGGGGTGGGGAGGTGGTGCTAGGGATGGAACTCAGGGCAAGTGAAAAGCTTAGGAGGTTGTGTCCCATTCAGGGAAAAGTGGCCAGTCCCCAGCTTGGTGCTTTATTTTGATATCTGTTTTTCATTTCTTTTTCTTTCTTTTCTTTTTTTTTTGGGGGGGGGCGGTGCTCAGGATCAAACTCAGGGCCTTGTGCTTGCTAGGCAAGTGTCCAGTGCTCTACCACTTGAGCTAAATCTCCAGCCTTTTTTTTTTTTTTTTGATACAAACAGGTTTTGCTATATAGTCCAGGCTGGCGTTGAACTCACTATGTAGCCCAGGCTGGCCTTGAACTTGCAGTGATCCTCCTGCCTCAGCCTCCCAAGTGCTGGGATCACAGGAATTCACCACCAAGCCTAGCTCA
>PVJO010011451.1:20651-37290 GCA_004026905.1 Hystrix cristata | reverse complement strand
GTTTTTTTGCATTTTTAGTTTTTTTGAGCAGTGTTAGAAAGATTAAATTGCCTGAATGGTGAAATTTGGCAAGAGCAAACTAGAAGAGAAACCCTTTATTAAAGTTCTAAAAATAGAATTCATTAAAATCACAAGTCAATAACAGGATTCATGTCTCAATCTTTCTTCTTCAGAGTGTGGTGATTCATGTCTATAATCCCAGTACCCTAGGAAGCTGAGGCAGGAGGACTGAAAATTCAGGACCAGCCTGGGCAGTTTATTAGTTTAGCAAGACTATCTCAAAAAAAAAGAGAGGACTGGAGATGTAGCTCAGTTTGGAGACCCTGGGTTCAGTTGCTAGTACCCCAAAACCAAAAACAAAACCAAAAACACCCCTCCTCCCTTAAAAACTTGAGTTTTGCTACTAGGTTTTTCTTCTGATTATAGCAGTTATGGTAGTCTGTCAAAAGGGTTCCCAGGGGTTGCAGATTTAGCTCAGTGGTAGAGTGCTTGCCTAGCAAGTGCATGGCCTTGCGTTGGATCCCCAGCAGCCGCTCCAAAAAAAAAAGTAGTTTTAGCTGGGCCTGGTGGTGCACACCTGTAATTCCAGCGCTCAGGAGGCTGAGGCAGAAGGATTACAAAGTCAAGGGCAGCCTGGGCATTTTAGCAAGACCCTGACTCAAAATAAAAAGGGCTGAGAATCTAGCCCTGCACTCCCTGGGTTCAATCCTCTGTGCCAAAAAACAAAAACAACAAACAAGCAGTAGTTGAGGTAACTAGATTCCTTGGTTCAGGGAAGAAATCTTTAGCAGAAGCTGGTGTTTCTGCTCACCAGTGTCAGCCTTTAGGTGACAGAGCTGTGGGGTCCCCTGTGTCCTGGAAACCCTGAGCTTTTTTCCTTCTAGTTGAGTATTGCTGGCTAGAAGAATCTCCTGTGTAGCCTGTCTAATGTGCCACATTTAATTGGGTAGCACCTGGTGTCACCCTTGGGTTTTTTTGGGAATCCCCCTGGACTCTCCTTTGGAGTCTAACAGCTGGAGAGGAAAATGTCTTCCTTCCTGTGTGGGCCTTTGGTGCCCCAGGCTGCCTGTGCCCTTTCCCTCTGTGAGGGGGCGGAGGAATGTGCTGGCCTGCCATCCTTCTAGGGAGAATAGGGCCTATTGTGGGCCATGCCATGGCCCACTGCTGTCAAGCCTGCTGCACCTCTGTATCCAGTCTGCTGTGGCACTGGGTGGCAAGGAGTGGGGTACTACTCCTAGGAGAGTTCTGGAGAGGGTATTTGGGTGTCATTTGTCCCCAGGTCTGTCCTCCAGTTTTATTGTGTCTTACTAAATCTAGTGTTTCACCCCTGCTGGGCAGGCACTCCACCACTCATCTACACCTCCAGCCCCTCAGGTTTTATTTGTTTCTTTTTTCTTTTTCTTTTCTTTTTTTCTTTTTTTTTTTTGAGACAAGGTTTGGCTGCATAATTCAGGCTGTCCTTGAGCTCATGCTGTAGCCCACTGGGCTTGTATTCAAGGTGATCCTCCTGCCTCAGCCTCCCAAGTACTGGCATTACAGGTGTGCATCACCACGCCCAGCCAGCCCCTCATGTTTTGATAAACACTCTAGTGGGACCCATTTGTAGCTCTGAACTCACACTTGTAGCAGATCTGAGAGGAGCAATATTTGGAGAAGCAGGCCTGCTGCTCCCAAAGGTGGCTGAGTGCCTAGTCATAAGAGGATAGGTGCTCCCTCTGGGCCTTTCCTGTGTTCCACATCCACTGGGAACTTTAACTTTCCACATCAATTTTAGAGGTCATTGAAAATATGAAATGTCAGAATATGAATGTCTAGGAAGATCCTTCTGCCTCAGCCTCCTGAGTGCTGGGATTACAGGTGGCAGCATGCCTCCTTCTTTGTTTTTTTGGTTTTATTTTTTTGCGGCTGGTGATTGAACCCAGGGCCTTGCACTTGCTAAACATGCGCTCTCCCCCAGGTACAGATTAAAAAACAGATTTGTTCTGAATATGGATACTTTTTCCTTGAGGTGAATTACCTTGTACGTTAGTCAGCTTTACTCCTGACCGTAGGCCAGTGTGTCCCTGGGGGTAAATCTGTGAGGGTTGCTTCTGGTTTCAGTGAGAGGACAGATGGAGACACTGCCAGCCCCTTCTCGTCCAGAAGCATGGGCTTCATACTGGGAGTCAGGTTCTGTGCAGGGTACAAGGGATTGCTGAAGGGCTTTCCTACGTGATTGCCTGGATAGTTGTTGAGGAATTTGCTCCTCAGAAACCCCGTAGGCAAGCTTTGGAATGGTCCTGGAATTTGTTCTTCATCTTCTGAGTGGAAAATCTCAGCCTTTTTTTTGGGCGGGGGGAGCTGGGGATTGAACTCGGCCTTGCGCTTGCTAGGCAAGCACTCTACCACTTGAGCTAAATCCTCAACCCCCAGCCTTCTTTAATACTGCATTTTTTGTGATTTCTCTGTCAGTGTCTTGTGAGAGAAGCTGGTACTGGTGTTCTCTTGGGTGTTTACCTTTCTTACCTTTTCTTCCCTCCTTCTCTCCCTTCCTCCCTCTTTCCCATTTGATAGTGTGAGGGACTGAACCCAGGGTCTTCTCACTGAGCTACATCTCCAGCCCTTTTTTATTTTTAGACAGGTTTTTGCTTAGTTGCCCAGACTGGGCTTGAATTTGTATCTTTCTGCCTCAGCCTCTCAGAGTGCTAGAATTACAGGTGTGGGCCTGGCTTTTGCCCCTCCCTCCTTCCCTCCCTTTTTTTTTTTTTTTTTTTTGGTGCTGGGGATCAAACTCAGGGCCTTGTGCTTGCAACCTCCCTTTTTTTTTTCTTTCTTGTGCTGAGGATTGAACTCAGGACCTTGTAACTACTAAGTAAGTGCTCTGCTGAGCCCTTTTGATTTTTTTGGAGACCGACTATGTAGCTCAGGCTGGCATTGCTGCTGTCCTACCTCAGCCTCCTGCATGCTAGGATTACAGGTGTGTCCCATCATGCCCAGCATCCCTTTCTTTTATTACAGGGAAAAAAAAAAAAGACCCAGCCGAGCATGGTGGTGCATACCTATGATCCCAGCACTCCAGGGGCTGAGGCAGGAGGATTGCTGTGAGTTTGAGGCCAGCCTGGGCTGCTGCATAGTGAGTTCAAGGGCAGCCTGACCTACATAGCAAGACCTTGTCCAAAAAATCAAAATCAAAACCAAACCAAACAAAAAAAAAAACCCACCCCTCCCTCAAAAAAGTTCCAGTTTTTATCTCTCTGCCTGAGCAGAGTGCTTACATTTCTTTCTCTGTATTAGAATTGAAAGTGGCATTTTGTCAAATGAAGGAATGCAACGTGTTCATCTTGCTGAGATTGCACTGTAAATGCTACTAGCACTTATTGTAAGATGGTGTTGTTTCCTAAGGAGAACTTTCTTTCATACAGGGCTGGTCATACTGTGGCATTGAGTCATGCATGCCTTCCTAAAAGGTGAGGTCTACCCACTGAAGACTGTTGCTTTTTGGCAAAACAGCCAAAACTTGACATGAGTAGAATAATGTCAGATAGTGAAAAGAGTGACTTCAGGAATAGAAACCGGTCCTGAGAAAGGAATCTGCCAAAGTAGATGCTGGGGCCCATGCTGGTGTGACCTTAAAGTCAGGCCCTTGAACTCTGTTCAGTAAAATTGGGACAACACACCCTTTCCATAGGCTGCTGAGGAAAAAATGGCTTGCTGGTAATGTGCCTGCTCTCTGTAATTGGTACTTTTAGTGCTGTTGTTTGATACAAGATGGATGTACTGTAATTCTTTAGTGGAATGATGTACTCTTTTTTTTTTAATATTTATTTACCTATTTATTTGTTTGTTTTGAGACAAGGTCTCTCCGCGTAGTTCAGGCTGGCCTTGAACTCCCAGTGATCCTCTTGCTTCAGTCTCTTGAGCGCTGGGATTATAGGTGTGCACCACCACTTCCAGCTTCAGGAGTGTTTTTAAGTAGGGATTGAACCTGGGTCTCACACTGAAGTCTATCCTTAGCCCTTTTTATTTTTATTTTTATTTTTTGTAGTACTGAATGTATTGAACCTTGGCCCTCACACATGGTAGGCAGTTGTTCTTTTTTTTTTCTTTTCTTTTCTTTTTTTTTTTTTTTTTCTTTTAAAGTTTGGGATATTTTGATTTGGGACAAGTACAAGTGACTATTATTAAAGCAAAATCCTGTTTGTATCCTGGAGGTAGGCAGTTGTTCTTGTGCTGAGTTACATCCCCAGCCATTTTCATTGTTTCTTTTGAAACAGAGTATTGCTGACTTGCCCAGGCTGGCCTCCAATTTGTGATCTTTTGGTGTTAGCCTCTCAGGTAGCTGTGTTTACAGGTGTGCACCACTGGTGAGTACTTTGTGTGTGCGTGTGTGTGTGTGTGTGTGTGTGTGCGCGTGCGTGCTGGGAATTGAACTCAGGGCCTTGCACTTGTTAGGCAAGCACTCTACCACTTAAGCTAAATCCCCAACCCCTGGGTTAATTTTGTTTTTTTTTTTTTTGAGACAAAGTCTCACTATATAGCTTAGGCTAGTTTTGAACTCATGCCAATCCTCCTTCTTGGCCTCATGAGTGCTGGGATGATTATAGGCATGTGGTACCACACCTAGCTACCTTGGTACTCTCTCTCTCTTTTTTTTTTTTTTACATTGGTACTTTTTAGTCATCAGACTATCCTCAAATGACTTTCAGACAGTGGTAGGCATTTAATCTCTGCCCTTTGTGCCTAGATTGATGAGGATAGTGTTGTTGGTTGTTACCGGGTGAGAGAATGAAGATACCACCAGAGGGATCTGGAAGTAAGCTCTAAGTGCTTACTGTCAGCCCTCTGATAGGAGAGGGGAAGCAGGGTCCAAAGTGCTGCTCCCACCCCTTAAGTGGTTCTGGGCAGTGGAGAACAGTGCAGAGGAGAGTAGGCCCCAGGACAGGCTTTCAGTGGAGACAGAAGAACCCCTGTGTGGAAATAAGTCTGTTTCTGCCTTTGGCACAACTGCCTAGATCTGTTATTACTGTGTGTGTGTATGGGGAGGCTATAATTCATATCTGGGCAGAGAAAGCAGGACACACAGTGGTACAGATAGTGACATCCCTGTCTTTTAGCCAGTCCACCAGAGTGGGTTGTGTCCTAATATGTTCTGTATGTATCTAAGCATAAAAGGGTCACACCCATAAGGAATAAGGGTGATTGGATTAGGATTATCTGTAATTTGTGTGTGCATTTTTTCCATCAGGGTTTTTTTTTTTTCTTTTTAAAGACAAGATCTTGCTATTTTGTTCAGACTAGCCCCAAACTACTGAGCTGAAGCGATCTTCCTGCCTCAATATGCTGAGTCCCCTGGAACTGCAGGTCTCACCACAGTGCCCTGCTTGTCAAGTATTTTTCTAAGTTATTTACAGCTATTAACTCACTTAATGAACCTATGTTCATAATTGGAAAAGATTACAGAAAAGAGAGGAATTTGAGGCATTTTAAAATGAAATACTGTTAAGTAACCCTGTAAAACATGCTAGTCTGGGACTACAGGAGACACTGTTGGCTGGTATCCAGTGGGTAGGTCCTCTTGCTGCTGGCTTGCATTTGTTCATTCTGCAGTGGTGTCTCCCCACCTTTATTTAGGTATCATTGGCAAACAGGAATTGTACCTTACTTAATTTAAAAAATTGTATATATTTATGGTGTGCATATTTTGCTATTCTTACACATTGTGAGGTGATTACCACAATTAAACTAATGAACATACCTATCACTTCATATAGTTAGAAAGCGGTTTATTTATTTATAGTGCTGGCAGTTGAACCGGGGCTCTTGAATCCTAGGCAAGTGCTCTAGATGTACCACTGAGCTATATCCTAGCCCTTTTTATTTTATTTTGAAGTAAAGTCTTCCTGAGTGGTCCAGGCTGACCTTAAACCTGTGATCCTCCTGCCTCAGCTTCCAGGATTATAGGTTTGTGCCGTGTGTCACACCCGGTTAGCAGGTTTTTTTGCATCACTGTTGTGTCTTGGGCAGTGCCCTATGTCCCCAGGGATGGATCTGGTGATGAATAAGACAGGTATGGGCTCTGCTCTTGCCCTGACCAGGCAGAAGAGGGAGGAGAAAGAACAATTATTTCCCTTCAGTTGGTATCTTTCAGAAGACACTATGGCTTAGAGACTCTGAGGGTCCTGTCCCCAGCAAGTGACTGCAGGCAGTGTCTGTATGCCTCTGATTCCTGCACCACAAGGTAGGTTGGAGAGACCAGGGAGAGCAGGCAGGCAGTAGTTCTGAATTATTTGGGCACACAGGTGTGTGTGTGGACTGTTGAGCCGTTTCCTGTCCCTGCTGTGATATGTTAGGCACTGGCAGCAGGGCCTGTGAGATGTGGCCCCAGGGACTGGTCTGAGTGGACTGTAGTAGCCCTCTTTGTTGGTGGTGATTTGGGTGAAGGGAGGCACGGCTTTAGGGGATGATTGGGAAGCTGCAGGAAGAGATGGGAGTGGGTTAGAGAAAGTGAAACTTGGAAAGAGGAAGGGAGGGAGAGGTTGACAGCGAGTAGAGGCACTTTGCTTCCTTTGCTCTGTTCGTCCCCCGTGCTTGGAGGGAGAGGTCAGAGGTGACCGTCTGGAGGCAGTAAGGTGTGGGGAACAGGGACACTGCTGGGCCAAGTGAGCCAGGGATGGCAATGGGATATGGGTGCGGGGACTCAGCCAGCCCTGAGATGACGGTGTTAGAGCACAGTAGCTAGAACCAGCTGAATGGAAACTGAGGCAGTGAGGGAAAGCAGTCTGGCATGGCTTACCAGAGTAAAAGTAAAAACCCTTGTCTGGCAGTTGGGAAAGGAAGGAGTATGACTGGAGAGGATATGTAACAATTTCAGTAAAACAGAAAACCTTTACTGCATCCCTGGAAGCCAACTAAGAGATGCATAAAAGAGCCAGACTGGTGACAGTTACAAGATTAGCTTGATAACCAACAGCTTCTATTACAGGTACCCACCTGGTGCTGAGAGGCCATCTTGTATTCACCTTTCCTTGCTGGCTCTTCTGTTTTTTTGGGTTTTTTTTGGTATTGGGGCCTTGTGCTTGCTAGGCAAGCGCTCTACTCCTTGAGCTAAATCCCCAACCCCACTGGCTCTCTTTCTGCATGTGCAGTCAGGGTCTTGCTTTGAATTCACTATGTAGCCTGGGCTAGCTGTGAATCTACTGTGGCCCAAGTGCTGGGATTACAGGTGTGTGCCATCACACCTAGTTTAAAATACAGTATATTTAATTTAATTTATTTAATACAGTATATTTTAAAGCTGGGTATGGCAGCACATATCTATATTCCCACTCTGCAATGCTGAGGCAGGAAGATCACAAGTTTGAGCCCAGCCTGGGCAACTCTGATTTAGCAAGACACTGTCTTTTTTTTAGAATTTATTTATTTATTTAGTTTTTATTTTTGAGACAGTTTTTATTTTTGCTGTGTAGTTCAGGTTGACCTTGAGCTCACTATGTAGCCCAGGATGGGGCTGGGATTTAGCTCAGTGCTTAGAGTGCTTACCTAGCAAGTGCAACGCCCTGAGTTCAATTCCCAGCACCAAAAAAATAAAAAGACCATATAGCCCAGGCTGGCCTTGAACTTGGGGTGATCCTCTTGCCTCCACACCACCACAACCTGGCTAGCAAAACACTGTTTTAGAACAAAAAATAACAAAAATGGGCAGCTCAGTGTGGAAGCTTTGGGTTCAAGTCTCAGTACCACAGTAAACAAATAAAGTAACTCTGAAAATACATATTTAAGGCTGGGTGTGGTGGCACACACCTGTAATCCCAGCACTTGGGAGGCTGAGGCAGGAGGATTGCTGTGAGTTTGAGGCCAGCCTGGGCTCCATAGTGAGGTCAAGTCACCCTTGGACTACGTAGCAAGACTCAGTCTCAAAAAACAAACGAACAATATACAAACAATATACATATACATATATGTATACAGAGTCCTCAGAAAATGTATACATGCTTCAGGAAAAGAAAAACGTATATAAATATTTTAATACTAAATTTATTGAAGCATCATGAGATTAATACAAGTTACCTTTGGTCTCTGCAATTACAAGAAGTGCTTAAAGTGGTGGCCAGTTAGCCTCCAGACATTTATTAGTACAGTGAACTGCTGCTTGAGTGACCTTGGTGAGATTGCTGCACATGCATTTTCAATTTCTTCTCTAAGGGCTGGCAGTGTCATGGGTTTTCTGTGGTATATAACATCCTGTAGGAACCCCCATACAAGGGTAACACCGTTTGTTGAAAAAAACTCATACTGTTCGCTCTCTCTCCCCTCTTCCCCATCTCTCTCCCCCATCTCTCTCATATATACATATATGTATGTATGTATATACATGTAGCACAAAATAAAAACAGAGAAACTTCTATAGTATAAAATAAAAATAGAGAAAACAAGACCAAAAAAAAAAAGTGGCTTAGTGAATTACATAATTAAGAAATAGCGTTTTGCTGGCCCTGTTATAACCCCCCCTTTTGTTTTTCCTCCCTTTCTTCACCCCACCTTCCTTCCTTGTGCGTGCGTGTGTGTGTGTGTGTGTGTGTGTGTGTGTTGCTGAGGACTGAAACCACCAGGGCTTCGTCTATGGGAGGCAAGCATTCCACCACTGAGCTACACCCCAACTCTCCTGCCTTCCTTCCAAAAGTGACCACTAAAAAAACAGTGACCACTAACCTGACTTTTCTTGCTCATTTCCTCACATTTCTTAATAGTTTTGTCTCCCAAGTGTACATCCTTGGGCACTGTGGTTTAATTTTGTCTGTTTTTCTGAATTGGTATATATTTTAAGTCTACTTGTTTATTTATTAAATTTATTTGTTTATATTTTGTTGGGAATTGAACCCAGAGTTTTGTGCTTGCTGCGCAAGTGCTCCACCACTGAACTACATTCCTAGCCCTTCTTTCTTTAGAGACAGAATTTTGCTAAGTTGCTCAAACTCGAGATCCTCCTGTCTCAGCCCCCTGAGTAGTTGGGATTACAGTGTATACCACATGTCTAGCCTGTCTCATTAATCTACAGAAACCCTTTATTCCTTTTTCTTACAGTTACCTGTTGAAGAACCTGAGTCTGAAGAGTTTCCCATAGCCCAGATTTAGGAGATTGAACCTCAGGGTTGTCCTTCATATTTCTTATGCACCAAAGCCTTGATCAGCTTCAGGTTTGTTCCCTTTGGCAAGGGTGGTGTTGGTCTGAGTCTGGAGTGCTTCCTTTCTCTTGTTTTATGCTTGGCTCATGATAGGTACCCGAACAAGTACCGGGACACTGCTGCTATGGAGGCTGTGGAACTGTAGGATGTCCCTGTGTCCTGATTTGCCGTGTCTGGTTCACCTCACTCTCCCACTCTGAGGCCATTCCTTCTTCCTGGTTCACTTCGTCCTCCTTCCCTAACTTTCAGCTCCCCTGCCTTTCATCATGTCTCCCATCTTGTCCCCTCTCTTCAGCTTTCCTTTCTTCCTTCCTTCCTTTCTCCTTTGTTATATTGTGTTCTGATTGGGACAAGTTGTTTGAGGATTAGGAGAGGGATTCTCTCTTTTTTTTTTTTTTTCTTTTAGGAGAGGGATTCTCAAACTACTGTGCTGATTTGTTCACCGAGCGTTTGAGGAACTTCGGAAGCCTAGGTATCCCTGTCTGTAAAATGAAGGATCAGTGCTGGTATGATCTCAATGGTTGACTCAAACTCTGTCATATTATTTTTCGTCTTATAAACTTTTCAGTGTTGAGATGGAACCCAGGGCCTCTCATATGCAAGCAAGTGCTCTACCACTGAGCTACAAACCTGGCCCTTTATTTTACATTTTGTTTTTGAAAGATATTTTAGAGGATTTTCCTGCTTTTCCCTGTAGGGCATGGCCTCAGCTATAGGAAAACTGGAGAAGTGAGAGTAGCCAGAACCTATTCCTTGTTTATAATTACTCCATCAGGCAAGGTTGAGGAGTCAGAGTGGGGATGGGGTGAATATGGGAATGCTCTGTGGCTTGTGGCCTGGGACTCAATCTGCTGGTCTCAAGCTGTGGATGCAGATTTGCCTTCAGGCTGGGACACTTGCTGTGTGCCTGTGGTGTCTTTGTTTTATTGTTGTTTCACACATTAAAAAAAATTTTTTTTTGTTTTTGTTTTTTGAGACTGAGTCAAGCCCAGCCTGGGCTACAAAGGTCAGCCTGAGCTACCTAGTGAGACGCTGTTTTAAAAAACCAAAACCAAACAAAAAACTTTATAGCCCAGGTTTCCCACAAACTCATGGTGATCCTCCTGCCTCAGCCTCCTGAGTGCTGGGATTACAGTACAGGTGTGTGCCACAATGCCCAGCAAAGTATTCATTTATATCTAATTTTTCCCCTTTAGTGTTGAGGATACATCCCTAGCCTGCCTGTTTTGTCTATTTTTTCCCCCCAGTACTACGGATTGAACCAAGTGTCTTCACACTGGAGATACATTCCCCAGCCCTTTTTATTTTTGTATTTTGTACTTTTTAAAATTAGTCCATGTTTGCCATACATAATGATCACATTCATCATGGGAAATAAATTTGTACCTGCACATAATGTATCTTAATTCTTTTCCCATACCCCTCCTCTCCCTTCAGCCCTTCTTCCCCTCCCTATTCACAAAAGCTTTGTTTCCATTTTTTTCCTTATGTTCTCTCTTTTTAATTCCTTTTCCTTCCTTCCTTTTCCCCTCTCCCCTCTCTTGTTCCCCTTCCCATTTGAATAAGTTCTTCCTACTTTCCAATATCTAACTTCCATTTTGCTCCTTATTCACCCTTTGGGTTTCTCATACAAGAGAAATTATGTGATATTTAAATTTGTGTGTCTGATTTATTTCACTTAGAATTATGGTCTCAGGATACATCCTAAAAATGTCTCAAATTTATCATCTTTTTTTGGCAGAATAGTACTCCATTGTAGATAAAAACCACGTTTTCTTTATCCATTTTCTGTTGCTGGGCATATGGGCTGTTTCCAAGATTTAGCTGTTGAAAATTGTGCTGTTATAAACATGGGTATGCATACGTCACTGTAGAATGGTGAGTTTAACTCTTTTGGAAAGATACTTACAAGGGGATTACCTAGGTCAAATGGAACCTCTAGTTTTAGTTTTTAGAGGAATCTCTATACTGAATACCTTAGTGGTTGTATCAGTTAACACTTCCACCAACAGTAGAGAAGCATTCCTTTTTCCTCACAGCCTCGCCAGCATTTATTATTGATTTCTTTTTTTTTTTCTTTTTGGATGATGAGGATCAAACTCAGGGCCTTGTGCTTGCTAGGTAAGTGCTCTACCACTTGAGCTAAATTCCCAGCCCTGTTAGTGATTTCTTGATGATAGGCATTCTTTCTGGAGTGAGATGGAATCTCAGTGTTGTTTTAATTTGCATTTCTCAACCAACCAGTGATGAACATTTTTTCATATATTTATTTGCTGTTTGCATTTCTTCATCTGAGAATTATCTGTTCATTTCAGATGTTCATTTTGGATTGGGTTTTTAAATCTGGGGGGAGTCTGATTTTTTTTTTTTTAAGTTCTTTATATATTCTAGATATTAGTCCTTTGTCTGAGGAGTAACTGGTAAGAGTTTTTCGAATTCTGTGGGTTGTCTTCATTCTTTTGGTAGTTTCTTTTGCTATGCAAAAGCTTTTTAATTTGATAAGATCCCATTTGTTGGTTCTTTGTAATATTTCCTGTGCAGTTGGAGTTTTGTTCATACGATCTTTGCTGACACCCATGTCTTCAAGAGTTTTACCCATTTTATCTTCCAGCAGATTAAGTGTTTCTATTTTGATATTTAGGTCTTTGATCCATTTTGATTTTAGTTTAGTCTGTAGTGAGAGATACAGGTCTAGGTTTAATCTACAGCATGTGGAAAGGCATTTTTCCCAGAACCATTTATTAAAGAGGCTATCTTCCAATGAAGTTGTTTGGCCCCTTTGTCAAAGATAAGGTATGAGTGTGCTTGGAGTTGTTTCCACATCTTCTATTTTGTTCCATAGATCTTCGAGTCTTTTTTTTCCTCCCCCGCTAGTATTGTGTTATGCGCCCCCCCGCCCCCTTTTGAGACAGGGTCTGCGATACAGTTCAGACGGGCCTTGAACTCACTGTGTAGCCCAGGTTAGCCCCTAACTCATGGCAATCCTCTTGTCTCAGCCTCCTGAGTGCTGGAATTACAGACATGTGCTAGCACACCAGGCTCCCAGCTCTTTTTAAATATTTTGTATTTTGAGACAGGTTCTTGCTAAATCACCAAGTTGCCCAGGCTGAGCTAGAACTTTCGATCCTCCTATTTCAGCTTCCCAAGAGAGCTGGGATTACAGACATGTGACCTATACCCAACTTTATTTTTTCTTTTAAAGCAGGGTCTCACTAAATTGGTAGGATCGACCTTGAAGTTATGCTCCTCCTGCCTAAATCTCTCAAGTAGCTGGGATTACAGGCATGGGCCATTATTCCTGGCATTTATTTAAATAACTTAGAAGTTAGGTAAATTCAGATTTTTGTGTCCTGTGTGTCGACCATGGTCTCTTATGCCTAAGGTAGAATAGATTTTTTTCTTTTTTTCTTTTTTTTTTTTTTTTGGTGATCCTGGAGATTAACTCAGGGCCTTGTGTATGTTAAATATACCCTCTACCACTGAACCATACTCCCCTACCCTTAGATAAGTTTTATTTCTTTTCCTTCCTTCCTTCCTCCCTCCCTCCCTTGCTCTCTTCCTTTATTTATTTATTTGTTTGTTTATGTATTTATTGAGACAGTCTTGCTGTGCAGTTCAGGGTGGCCTTGAATTCACTATGTAGCCTCAAACTCGCAGTAATCTTCCTTGCCTCAGCCTCCGGAGTTCTGGAATTATAGGTATGTGTCACCACACCAGCCTCAGTTCTTGTTGTTTTTTTTTTTTGGGTGGGGGGTATGCTGGGGATCGAACTCAGCCTTGCCCTTGCTAGGAAAGCGCTCTCCCACTTGAGCTAAATCCCCAACCCCTCAATTCTTGTTTTGAATCCAAGCTTTCTTAGAGTTGTCCTTTATGGCAGAGAATGTCAGAAATTGCAGGTGCAGGAGAAAGGGCAGAAGGGGCTGCTGGCCACTGCTCAGGAGCTGCCTGGAGGAGTAGGAGTCAGGCTACCCACAGACAACTGGTGGGGAGGGGAGGGCTGATCTCCTGTATGAGAGAGTTACAGTACTACCTTAAAACTGCCTGACAGCAGTTGCCAGCCATGCTTTCTGTGTGGGCTGCTCTGCTCCAGCAGCAGAGGTCCTCAAAGGAAGTCTCTGTTCTCATTTCAGATGTTTGTGAGTAGCTAGTAGGCAGCAGGCCCCCAAACAAAATTATCTCAGCCGTACTGGGTGTGGTGGCACATGCCTGTAATTCTAGTACTCCAAAGGCTGAGGCAGGAGGACCGGAGGCCAGCCTGGGTTGCATACTGAGTTCAAGACCCTGTCTCAAAACAACCTCCGCCCCCCACCAAAAAAAAAAAAAAAAAAAAAAAGAATTGAAAATTATCCCTGGCCAGAGGCTAAGTTTTCTCTTTCTTTAGGCTTTGAAAAACTATTCTTATAGGAAGTTCACTGAATCAGATCTCCTAGTAACCTAGTAGTATTTGTATTAATGTCACTAATTTTTAAAATTGAGGTATAATTAGTATTTAGTAAAATACATATAAATGCACAGCTCGTTGTGTTTTTGTACTTGGTGGTGGGAGTGTCTGTCACTGTTGTGAGCACCAGTTTGTGTTGGGTTAATTATTCATGTGCATAAATTAGGCTGATCAGAGAGAAAGTGGAGGTGGGGTTGGACTGGTCAGGCCTGAGATGTCTGAGATGGGTGGTTCTTTCCTTGGCACCCCAGATTGTACAGGGCATGACCTCCAGCACAGCAGGGCTGTGCATCCCTTCCGTACCCTGCCCATCAGTTGGGAGACAATAAGCAACAAGAGAAATTTGGAAATGATTTACTCAGAGTAATGTTTTTCAGAACAGTGAAACTACAGTATGAAGAGGAGACTTGGAGCCTGGTGGTGTATGCCTGTAATCCCAGTATTCTGGGGGATGAGACAGGAGGATTGCAAATTTAAGCCTAGCCAGAGTAATTTACTTTTTTGAGGGGTGTTTCTGGGGATCAAACTCAGGGCCTTGCACTTGCTAGGCAAGCGCTGTACCACTTGAGTTAAATTCCCAACCCCTAGTCAGAGTAATTTAGTGATTTACGGAGACCCTTTTTTTTTTTTTTTTTGGATGATACTAGAGACTGAACTTGCGACCTTATAATGTTAAGCACATACTTTTTTTTTTTTTAGCACACTCTTCAGAAATAAAAAGCTGAGGATATAGTTTAGTGAATAGTCTAATATACTCTTTCTCTCTCCCTTCTTTGTGCTCAGCATTTTCATTTGTGTTCCTGCTGTTCGGAGCCTAGAGCTGTTCTTCACTTGGGCCCAGGAGATCCCCAGCGCTGACTTGGAGGACATAGCTCAGACAGGCAACAGCAGGAGCAGAGAGCACCACAGATAGCTTATTATTTGGAATAATTATCCCTTATATTCGTCTTCTTTTTTTTTTTTTTTTTTGAGACATGGTCTCACTATGTAGCTGGCCTTGAACTCCCAGTGATCCTCCTGCCTCAGCCTCCCAAGTGCTGGGATTACAGGCATGTGCCACCATGCCCAGCTGTCCCTTACATTCTATTTTTCTTTTAGCTTTTATTTTATTTTTTAATTTTAGTGGTACATTTTAGTTATACATAATAATGTTTATTACAAGGAATTTGTCCCTATACATGTTATATCTTGCTTCTCCTTTTTTTTCCATTTCCCTCCCCTGCCTTCAGCGTCTCCTCTTCTTATTTACAAAAGCTTCGTTTCCATTTTTTCCTCCTATTCTCTTTTCTTTTTCTTATTCCTCTCTTCCTTTCCCCCTCCCCCCTCCCTTGTTCCCCTTCCCACTTGAACATTTCTTCACTTTCCCCAATATATATTATACATTTTGGTCCTTATTTACTCTGTTTCTCACACCAGAGAAACAATGTGGTATTTAAATATGTGTGTTTTAGTTACTTTTCTCTCGTTGTTGGGACAGAATACTCGACACCCAAAGTTAGGGGAAGAAAGGTTTATTAGCTCACAGTCTGCAGAGGTTTCAGTCTATAGTCCGCTGGGTCCGAGGCAGGGCAGCATGGCAAAGGCAGGGCGGACTGGCATGGCAGACCGGCAGCCGCCGGCAGCAAAGTCAAGTCAGGAATCCAAGGAATATATGCAAATAAGCAATGCAAACAAGCAGCTAATTAGCTTCTTCCTGTATCTTACCTAGGCTACCTGCCCTTAGGGAGGGTAGCACTCCCACCCTTAATTTTAGTTTCACATCCTTGATCCCAGCAGAACCATGCCAAACTGATCAGTGGATCAATTTAGTAATCACACACTCTAGATCCAGCTATCTCTTACCACATGAGGCTTTGGGGGGACATCTAGACACAAACCATAACAATGTGTGTCTGATTTATTTCACTGAAGAGAATGGTTTCAAGATGCATCCATTTCCCTAGAAGTGTTGTAGGCATATCCTTCTTTATGGCAGAGTTGTATTCCATTGTATGAAAAAACCACATCTTCTTTATCCATTCGTTGTTTGATGGGCATTTAGGCTTCCAAGATTTAGCTGTTACAAACTGTGCAGCTGTAAACATGGGTGTGCATATATTACTGTGGTATGGTGCTTTTAATTCTTTGGGGGAAGATACCAAGAAGGGAGGGATTGGAGATTTAGCTCAAGTGGTAGAGAGTTTAGTGCAAGGCCCTGAGTTCGATGGCCTTTGTCTGAGGAACAGCTGGCAAAAATTTTTTCCTGCTCTGCATTGTCTCTTCGCTCTGTTGGTGGTTTCTTTTGCTGTGCAAAAGCTTTTTTAGTAAGATAAGATACCAGTTGTTGGTTCTTTGTGATATTTCCTGAGTGGTTGGGTTTTGTTCATAAAGTCTTTGCCTACACCTATGTCTTCAAGAGTTCTACTTATTCTATCTTCCAGCAGATTTAGTGTTTCTGTTTTAATATTTAGATCTTTGATCCATTTTGATTTTAGTTTAGTGCGTGGTGAGAGATATGGGTCTAGTTTTAATCCTTGGCATGTGGAAAGCCAGTTTTCCCAGCACCATTTATTAAAGAGGCTATCTTTCTTTTAATGAGGCTGTTTGATTCCTTTGTCAAAGATAAGGTGGCTGAGCATGTTTGCAGTTGTTTCTGCATCTTCTAATCTGTTCCATTGATTCCTCTGGTCTGTTTTTTTTTTTGTTTGTTTGTTTGTTTTTTTGCCAGTACCATGCTGTTTTTATCACAGTAGTTTTGTAATACAATTTCAGGTCAGGTATTGTGATGCCCCCTGGCTTTGCTTTTGTTGCCCAGAATTGCTTTTGCTGTTCTAGAGCTCTTCTGGTTCCAAATGAATTTTAGGATTGTGAGGTATGCCATTGTTATTTTGATAGGGGTTGCATTAAATCTGTATAACAGTTTTGGGAGTATGGCCATTTTCACTATATTGGTTTTTCCTACCCAAGAACAAGGGATATCTTTCCATTTTCTGATATCTTCTTCAGTCTCGTTTTTCAGAGTACTATAGTTTTTTTTTTTTTTTTTTTTTTTTTTTTT